>JAKKPZ010000183.1:0-110803 GCA_022814885.1 Ditylenchus destructor
GCGCCGTCATTTGGTATTGCCTGGCCAGTTGGCCCGCTCCCTCCAAAACTCTGCTCCATTTTCTGCCCTTCCCTACGCGTAGGTCCGAAATTTTGGCGCCATTCGCTTCTTCCACCACTATTTCCCGCACACACATACCCGCTCTCATTCTCCAGTTTCTCTAATGTTCCCTCTAACTGTCTGCCCTTCTCCGACTCCTCCTTATGTGGGCTCTCTCCAAGTGTTCGGTTCGCCTTTTGGCCCGTTGCCAGTGAACCGACGCACACATCACCCCACGTTTTTTGGCCAGAGCGGCAGAAAACGGTGTATCTCGCCGCGGTCTATCTGTCTAACAATCCTCCTGTGTTTGCCTAGTCGACTGAGCCGCCTTTGGTTTTGTTGTTATTGTGAGCGGCGGGGCTGGGCAGTGTGCGAAGGAATAGGGAATAGGCCTGGCGCTGTAGAAAACACTGTCCCACACCACAACGGGCACAGGAAACATTCCACTTCCAAGCCGACAGCCGGGCGTGCCCCTTCCCCCCGTGTGGCAGGCTGATTTGCCCGTATTCCCGCCATCACCAGTCGCGACGGCCAACTTTTAATTTATTACTTTGCCTATTCCCGACTTCACTCCCGGCCTTTCTCCCACAGTCACGTTGTCGGGGTTGTCCACAACGCAGGGTAAAATACTTCGCCAGGTCTGTGAGGTATTAGACTTATTGTTATGGAGATTTGGTCTGAGCCCCTGAGGGGATGCGTGGATCTTTAATCTCTCAATCAATAGCGGTTTCTTGCCTTCATGTCGTGTTTATTTTGGTCTACTCTTTGGTTTTTTATTTTGTCTAAACTTGGAGAGAACATTGGAGCGGTCGGGCATTGCGAAATTGGTTGCGTGTTTGTTATTTAAAAACTGTGCATTCGGTTTGTAAAGTTTTGGGGTAAATATTTTGCGAATATTTGTTGATTTGTCGGAAATTTAGTGTTTCGGTAAAAATTGTAGCCTAAGAAAATGTGTTTATGCATTTTCTTGTCAATATTATTCAGATTTTCCGGATTTAGAATGAATTTATGGGAAAAAAGGAACATGACCTTTAATCTAATTTTTGCCCTGGATTTTCGGTAACAGTTTTTTGAACTTGAATTTGAAATTAGATTTTGTACCTGTGTCGGGTATGAAAGTGCTCATTAAAATACCTGACTCATTCCCATTATGGAGGTCCTGACTAATCCTACTCCTATAACAAGCTTATTATAAAACGCTCATTTCCGAAAGCATTCATTCTGACTGCTTCTAGAATATTCCCCCAAACTACAAGGGCAATAAAATGGAGTAAAATGTTTCTGAACCTCTCTAATTTTTTTTAGTTTTTAAGCTAAAACGCTTATAAGCCTTACGCCAAGGTTTCGTTAATACATTCATTAAATTGGCTCACATGGCTAATCTCAGGTGAACTTTTGATGCTCGAGGACCAAAACTTGAACTTTTATCTTTAAGCAGGTGCTTTGATTTACTTTGTTTTTCTCACTTTGCATGCCTATCGATGTCTGAAACTACCGGTATTTTTATGCAAAGCCTTCCGTATTTTCCTCCTTTGCACTTTTATTTTGATGAACTTTTATCCAAAATATCTAACAAGATTCCTCCACATACCTGGTATAATCCTATACTTAATTTCATAATTTACATTCCACGAATTCCTCATTTGTTCGCTGGAGTTTGGTTCCCAGAGTCCGATTCTAAAACTATAGCGTACGTGACTTTTTGCTGAAAAGGAACGAATGAGTCATTTCGCAATAACTGTGAAGAAACTTTAAAGACTTGGTGGAGACCAATCGATTTTACCTGTGTAATAAAAGAGATACTCCAGAATTTAATTGACCTTTTGCGAATAAAAAATCTGTAATGAAATCTTTTTCGATGTTTTGAATCATATTATTCTGAATTGAAAACTGCGAAGGACAAAAATTTTTCGCTCTTTATCTTTTCCGCAGGAATGAAAATCTGATTTTAGAGAAGGGTATCCGGGACCCGGAATATACTCTTACTGGTATTGTTTCTCTTTCAGAGCATTCGTACATGTTAGACTCTGGATAGAAAATAAGAAAAAAAATTTACCCGGCAAAATTTAATTCAATTAACGTTTTTTCCATTAGTGACTTTTTTGGACATGAACATCTTTGTATTTTTCTTAAGGCTCTAAGGAACACGAGTCTGACTGGATCCCAGTATTTACAGGTAAATATAAGTTATGTAAATATCTATGAAAACTATAGTATAGTTTTTCCATAGATATTGACTGCTTTTGATCACATTTTCTGGAATATTCTAGAGAACTTTTTCTAGAACACTGTTGCATGGTTACCTTTAGCCTTTCCCTCAGAATCTACTGACCACAAATATAACTGAACTTCACTGTCCTCACATAAATGATGTCTGTCTTGTTGCATTTACCGCTACATTTTCTTTGATGTACGCCGCAGTGACGAAAGTTTTGACTATATTTCTTTAGAAAACTTTCTCACACTCTATATCCTAGCCGCAAGCAACCGGAAACCATTTTCACTTTTTTCTTTCGCTTCGGTATTGTGGCCGTCTTCATTAAAATAAAGATCCCTCGGCTCAAAAGCAAACCGATATTTTTCTGTAACCGGAATAGTTCTAAAGCCGTCGATCACGCTTGAGAAAACCGTTTGTTTACGCCACCAAAACGTGTCCTTTAGAAAAATTTCTCAGTAAATGCTGAGAAAGTTTACAGGGGTTCGTTTCTTGGGTTTTGTATTGTTCTCAAGATTTTTCTTTTCCAATTTTGTACTCGGAATCGCGAAATCGCTTCAAGACTTTGAGAACTTTCCCAGTACCATTTTGCTGTATTTGACATTGATTCTTGGGATGTGCTCTAATTTTTTTTCACAGCAACTTGGGAAAACTTAAATTTGTGATAATGGCAAATTTTTTTGCTCAGTTTTTAGAGTTTTCGAACCAAAATTCAAATTTCTGTCACATTATTTTCTCAAGTTAGTCAGCTTTTAAAAGAAACAGTTAGATTCTTAACTTTTTAGCTCGAGACCAACTTTTAGCTCGGAAGTTCGAGACCTAGTGAGAATTCATTGTCAAAAATTTTCCAACAAAAAAACTTTTCTCATTACGTCATTTTCCGTTAATATGACCTTTTATATAATTGCAAAATTGCACTTACAAAAATGTGTTTTGTGTACTTTCACATCTTCAAAAATTCCATTCTCCGATTCCATTTTCTTCATTCCTCCGAGCCCCTGTAATGCCCTGTTTTAATTAAACAGAATGGCAATTCACTTCCGATCCGAATGCGTGTAACGGAAGTTTTGATACGACCTTTTCCCACTTCCCGCTTATTATTTGCAAAGCTAACGGTGCAAACAAACCTTGGGTTCATTTAACGAAAAGCAATCTTGAGTTCGTGTGAAGCGAAAACGCCCACAGAAGTAGCATTTTGCGCGGGGCTTGTAATTGCTTGTCAAGAGTCTCGACTTGAGACTTGTTGTCTTGATGGCAACGGCAAAATAATTATATGCTCCGATTCCAATTCGGAGCTTAGATAATTGGCGACTTTGAAAATCTCTGAGCTCCTAAGCTTTTTAAATTCCGGTTGCCGGAGGCGCTAATGCGCGAAATTAATCATAAAACTTCAGTGAAAGGTCATCCGAGGAATGGGAAGAGGGGAATTTTGTAGGAATCGGGTGGTCTTGTTTATGCTATCAGAAGACCACGTGGAGCGCTAATTGCAGGTTAAGGAAAGTTTGACTTGAAGTAAACGGATGACATATGACAGCGGTTTGGCGTGAGATTTTTAGGAATTCAAAAATCGAGAGTGAGGATGGATTTTGAAATGTTTTAGAGAATTGGCTTGCGCGAAGAGATTTTTTGGCCCAAAAAGGTGACAGCACTACTTGGAGCCGTGGCCTTTTTTGGACTATTGGGACCGAATAGGTGACAGCTTTAATATACCCTGGGGCTATTAAAGCCCGGTCTCACTTGTTGGTACCTTCGACCACACAAGTGAAGTAGATATGTTTATAACTGGCCATAAGCACTACATCTTAAATTACTTTGGAATCATTAGCCTTCCGGGCTTTAATCCATATGATGATATCTGATGAGGGATTCGGCAAACTTATGCCGAGAAATGTGCGCGAATCCAAACTATAAAGTATAATTTTGTGTTTACATTAATTAAATTTAGCGTGTCTCTTCGCAATATTCCCAAGTCACAAAGTTGCAAAATTTTCTTTCCTGTCTTGTCTGCAAACTTTTTCATATTTCCTTTTTGACGAATAGACCTTTTTTTCTGTTGACAAAGAGTAATTTGAAGTCTCATAAAACCGGAAACTGCAAAAAGGTCGAGGGTTTCTTGTCTGGAAGGCAGCGGTAATTAGAGCGAGATTAATTGACAGCAAAGATTGTATGATGTATTTGAAGTCTGCAGGTCGAAACAGAAATTTTTTGTAGTTTGCCCGAAATTGTACCGTATGCCTTTTGGGTCCCGGAAGGAAAATTGTGTTTTCAAAATTTTACTAAAAACGACAAACCAATTTGATAAAATTTTAGTTGGCGCCGGAAATTTGGTGATTGAAAGAGAAATTTGCATTGTTTTCAAAGAAATATTTGAAAAATTTTTAAATCGGCGCCAGATTTTTTGAAAAATTTTGCTACTTTAGAAAAAAATTTGGGCCCAAAACCAGTTTTGTATGACCGTTATTTTTCATTTTTCTCAAAAACTTCCACAGAATGAATCATTCCTAAAATCTAAATTACTATTCCTAAATCCTGTAAGATCTTTACATGGCACGATGCCAACTCGCGCTCTTCCCCCGTGTGATACAAAATACAATTCGGGTTCTCGGTGCGCGATTCTTCTAATCATCCAAATCCCTGTAGGCAAAAGCGAAGGCCAATCGAAATTGCGTTATCAAATTTTTACTAAAAACGAGAAAAAACTTTGGAAATTTTTAGTTGGCTAGAAAATTTGGAAATTTGGCCCAAAAATTTCTACAGATTTCTTTGAAAGAAATTCTGGAATTTTTTAAATTGGCGCCAGAAGTTTTGAAAATTTTTGCTAATTCAGAAAAAAAGTTTGCCTTTAAAGCGAATTTCAGAAATAACCGTTATTTTTATTTTTCCCGAATCTTCCAAAGGAATGAATCACGCCTAAATCCTTCCCTCTCAAAGAAGTTCATTTGGCAGGATGCCAGCTGGCTGGATGCCAACTCACGCTCCTTCCAGCTAATGATTCAAAATACAATTCCGTTTCTCGAAATGCGACGCTTCTAATCTCCCAAATGCCTGCGGGCAAACGCTACGTCCCAAGTGACATTTCAGCACAAATATGCCGTTTTGTATTTTGTAAAGCCCCTTTTCTGAATGCCCAAGAGACACATTCCCGGGATTATCGCCGGGAGGGGATACGATACCTATTTCCCACACAACGTGAAAGTATGAGTCACGTATTCTCACCGGAGGCATGGCAAAGCATTGCACTTGCTGTGTTTTAATGCGCAATGTACCGAGAATCGCCGCAGGCAAATTTGATCATTGGCTTTGCACTTGCGCAACCTCTAATTTGGTTTCTTTCGTCACCCAAACGCTGTTTTCGCTGCGCAAACACGTGGTCGAAAATTCTCGATTCTAGAAACTTCCCGCTTCAAAAAATTTTGCACTTTCACAAAAATTTGAGGAATGATGATCCCGTTGGTCTTTACCTAGAACTCAATTCCGAATAACATACCTTACCTGCCCCTCCCCTAATGAGAGGTCATGACACTCAGTCCCACGTTTTGGCCTTATAATCCTTTCCTCCCCATACCTGTAAAGGTGCTGCCGAATGCACTAACGGTTATTGAAAGCTTCCAATTCGTTTACAAGTTTACTCTATCTTGTCACAGGGAAATCTTGGGAGCTTAATTAAGTCTAAATAACTGAGGGCAAAGTAAGGCCTCCAGAAGTGCAGGTGCACTCAATCCTGTTCGAGAGTGGCCAAAGTATGCTCAGAAATGAATAGAGCCCACGTTGGTTAGAAGAGTTGAGTTTTTTCTAGAAGATACCAGGTTTTTGTTCCAAATGTTTCAATTCTCGAAACATAGGAGAATTTTTCTGGAAAAATTTTTCAATAAGATTGCAACTAATTTTCCAGGAGCAGCAACCGAGTCTCAAAAGTGAAGCTAAATTGGTGTTTTTGGCCTATAATCGCCATTTTTTCAATTTTCTGCTTTTTCCTGTTTTTAGTAATTTTTCATACGTTTGTCTCTGAAATATTTGTCCAGGTTGTTGCCGGTTGGAGGTCAAAATGTCCCTCCAATCAAACTTCCCAATTTGCATTTTTGCACATAATTCAGCGCGGAATCGAGCTTAAGACAAAAATAATAACTGAAAATGGAGCTTAGGTATAAGGCCACCAAATCTTAATTTCTCCCGAGGGCGGGTGAAGCCGAGTGAGGGCCGCAGGCCCGACTGTAGGGTACCGGTTCCGATGGCACCAAATCCCGCTAGTCTTTAATATCTCCCAAAGTAAACTAAAATTCAAATTGGCGGCATTCCTTGTCGACTTGACTCCACCCCATGCCAGGTCAAAACTCACTTTCTCTGCTTCGATCCAGGTACTAACATATGCCCTACAGCTGAAAATCCGGTCTCCACCCCCACCGAGTTAATGTAGTCAGAAACTAATCAAGAATAAAGCTCAGGTAGCTCACCTGACACGGAATTTTCTCCACATTTTCTTAAAATAATATTTTTAATAATTTTTAAAGGATATAAGATTCTTTCGAAGAAAATCTAAAGGTCGAAAATGGAGAAAACAAGCCCAAATCTCGACTCCTCCGCATTTTGGGTGAATGTTCCTTCCCGAACAGAACTCCTTCCCGGTGTTGTCCCAGGTGTGGCGGACTTTTAAGGCGGTAATGCAAACGAATAAATGAATAAATAAACAAAACGGAATTTAACAAGGCTCCAGCGCCGGCCTCCGTTATGAAAAATATTTGCATTTTTGGACGTCGTCTGAATTAACCCATGGAAAAAGGGCGCTCCGGGCGTGGGAATTATTCGAGTGTCGAATTACATTTTGAAAATTTGGCTTATTTACAGAAATAAATTTCCTGTAAAATGGATCCCGACCGTTTTTCTCGAAATTTAGACATGTTGCGTTTTGGGCAAAGAATGAGTTTTTTACTATATACTTTTGACTTTGTTTTTAGGTCAAATATTTTTTGACCTAGGGTTTTCTGGGCGTAGCAGAGGGGTTGCGCATAACTTTTTTATTTCCATTCAGAGTGTAATTGATGGCTTTTCCAAAAACGTAGAGGCAAGTGTCTAGTTTCTATATATTGAAGAAAATATTTTACCCCTCATTTAACCCCCTAAAATATGCAACCCCTCTGAAAAACTCCGAAAAACTGGATTTTTCAGAGGGGATTGCATATTTTAGGGGTTAAATGATGGGTAAATTTTTTGCTTCAATATATAGAAACTAGACACTTGCCTCTAGATTGTTGAAACGTCATCAACTACGCCTAGTATGGAAATAAAAAAGTTATGGCCAACCCCTCTGCAACCCTGTGCTTGTGGCAAAAGACTACATACTACAAAATTTGTAGTTTGTAGTCAAAAAGCGTTACGGAGAGAATTTGGGACACACATACATAAGCTCAAGCACAAGCAAGGTAAATCGCCGAGCTTACTGTGTAGATCACATCCTGTGCCCCGAAATTTCGAAATCTATTGATGCTTTAAAGTTAAGAGATCATGATCACTTACTGTAAACCCTCTACTTATACCGGAAATTCATTAAGAGATGAATTGTCGTTTGCTGTTTCTTTCATATTCTCTAGAATGTTTTAAGAATATTGTAGTCCGAGCACAGATCCACAACAAAAATCTTTAAAAAAGCTATAAATTGCTCGACTTTGTATGGCGGAATTTGTATTTAGAAAATGAAAAGGGTAAAGAAAAGATTAAAGAAATGCAAAACATTTACCTTAGTTACTTTTTTATTAGTTTAAGTTTTATTACTTTTGCGTCTTAAATTAATCGGATGGAAAAATCCATGCATTTTGCCAAGGATTTGTCTTAAAAACTGTTTTTAGGGATAAAAAATTGTCCGAATTAGTTCAGCGCTGGGAGAGTTTGTCTAACACTCCCGATACTACAAAAAAGTTTAAATACCAATTTTCTGCCTTAAAGCAATAAAGTCTAAGTGATTCTTGGAAAGGGAATAATTTTCAAACTGCTCCAAACAAAAATAAAGGCTTCTTTAGGATTACGTGACTAAATGGGAAATATTTTCTTGGATCTTTGTTATTCAATCCTGAGGTGATTCACCCTTCTCAAGTTCATGGATCAAAAAGATATAAGTGCAAAAAGTGTAAGAAAACAATGTCTTTTTTTGGAAATTTATTCGTTCTGGAAAGGAAAAGCGTGAAAATTTTTTGGAGCGATAAAAGTTTGCTACCTTTGCCACTATAAAGCTAAGCCTAAAGTATGCCCCACCCTAGGGTATCAAGGATTCAAAGATCCCCATTTTTTTTGTTTTCCCATTCAATTTCGGACCTTATAATACTCCAAAACCCCCAAACTTTGCATGCCCCCGGAAACGCATCAAAGATGCCTCGTAACGTTCAATTTTGTTTCATACTTTCTAGAATTTCTCAAGAATTTCTTCTAGAATATGGTAGCTCTTAACTTGTATTTGTCTCTCATGTTCTTTTTGAATACAATATTCCAGATCAAATTCCCGGAAATCCTGAAAAATGCCCAATAAAACTGAGAACAACTATTCATATTTTAATGAATTACCACCGGCTTTAAACTATAAAATTTACAGTACATACAACTTTTCTGCTATAAATTTAATTTCTCTTCCCTCTAAGCCACTCTTTCGATTACTAATCAAAAATTTGCTTTTTTCTGACCTTTCCCCAATTTGAATCTGTTCTGAGCCATTTCAAAAGCTTTCAACATTCTTTGTGGGCTTTGATCCACTATCTCTATAACAAAATTCATTCTTTCATTCATTCAAAGATATTCACAGTGGTTTAATTTATCGACTCCTCTTTACTATCAGTTTTGGGCGGCTCAGCAGCACTTTCGCTGCCCAAACCCTCCGCCGGCGTCAGACGACAGTGCTCTGATTTATGTCTCTGTCTTTGTGCCCAAACTCCCGTTTTGATAAGCGAAATACCAACCGACATTCAGACACAAAAAAGGACAAAGAGAATCAAAAATGAAAGTGAATCGAAGGGGAATCAGCAGACAGACTCTAGGGGGAAGGGGCATCCGGCCGGGGAGCGGTGAGAATCAGCGATTGCATTGATTCCCTTTTCGCGTCTTCTTCCGAGGTCTTTGCTCGTCTTATTTCAAAATCAATTTTCTCGTCGTTGGCGGACGATTGGAGTTTGAGAAATGAGGCGGGAAATGGAAGTCGCCCCCGGGAGGAAGGTTGGGTCTTGTCAGCGGCGGCGGCGCCCAGTGTACCGCTGCTCTTGCATTGCTTTCGCTGCCGCCGCCGCTCTTGTTTGTGTGCTGGGGAATCGCCAATAAAAAATGACACCATTGCCCGCCGCCCCTATCTCCCCACTATCTATCGTCCCCCCTCCGCCTTTCATCAACCCCCAACGCACACACACACACGTACCGACCGACCGTCTTGGTTGGTTTCTTGGTTCTTATCAGTTCATATCGAAACCCCATCGGCCGGCAATTGGGGAGAGATTTGCTTTGCTGGCTTGTGGGAGAGTTGTTTTATTCAGACGACGCATTCCGAGTGTTTTCTCAAGTTTGGATAAGGTTTTGCAGGAATTTGTATTGGTATGAATGTCGGATGATTGTTTGCGCTGATAGTCAGTGATACATTCTTGATAGGGTGATTTTTGGATTGGCTATATGAGTTTTGTAACTTTTTGGAGCCCAAGAACTTTAGAGCCAATCTTCCCTTAGCCGACACCTCGTCTATCACTCAGCTGTTAGTCTCGAAATTATTAGTTTCACAAAATTATCTCGTACAGGTGAGACCCTTGGTCTCGCCTGTACGAGATAATAGTACAAAAATGATCGTTTTAATTATCCGACACTCTCGTTTACCTGAACTGTTTACTCTCGTTTGCATTGTTTACCTGAACTATACACTTGTTTACATCAACTACCTGTGCTAAAACAAGGTGTTAATAAAATTCCTTACCTCTGAAATCCTGGCCGGATTTCTGTCAAGAGCCGGAACTATAAAAAATCAGACCTGTTCTATCTCAAAGAACAGTTTTGGTCTTTCTGTATTATTTTGATCAAAATGTCCATTTTGATACAACCACAATTTTGATCGCTCTCTGTGCTCTAACTCCATATTCTGTGCCTAATCATTCGCTTATCATCCATATATTGTTTGTAGTCTTCATCAACATCATCTTAGATTATTTAGTTTAAGGGTCTTCGGGGCTGTGAAAATAGAATTCACATAGCGGTTCACTAATTTCTCATACCTGTATCCTATACTTTATCAAACAACGTCCACATCCAACCAGTTCACGTTAACTGATCACGTCACCAATCCCGATCTCGCTCTGTGAAGATCGATAAATTTCAGAGCCGTCCATGCATTTCCCAAATTTTGATCGAAAACAAGAAGTTACAATCATAGACTTGCGAGAGCAGTTGGCACCTGAAGCAGGTGGATGATAGTTCAGCCCCAGGTTCAAACGCATGGTTTAGATTTCTTTGTAGATCGTAGAGGACCTCTATGTGTTAATTATTAACGACGAACTTTTAACATCATTAGTATCCTTTGGATCCTAAGGATGTCCTGTGGCTTTTAGTTTTCCGCTGTGAATGATAGCAAATCATGACCACTCAAGACTTTACTTCCAAAAATTTACTTCCGAAATTCACGGAAAATAAGAGGAAAATTTTTTATACATAATGCCCAATGGTGTCTTGCGTACTCATCTCTTAATGACCACTTTCAATTCCAACTTTTGGTCGAGATCATTTGCGTCTTAGGATTTATCGCTTAAAAAATTATGCCATGGCCAAATTTAGGCTGTTCCATGTTGACCTATCTATACAAATGCATGACTCTCCTTGGGTAACCATCCTAACTGCCCCTATGTTATGCCCCCTTATGTTGTATTTGTTTCAATTCCCCAGCTTGGTTTCACTCTAAAAACTGAAACATTATTGTCGCAACATTTTCTTGTGCTAAAATATATTGCAAACAATTCCCCAATCGCCGCTCCTCAGAGAATGCCTCAGCTCGATGACATGAGCAGAAAGAAATTCGTCCTGCTTTGATTCACCTTTTCCCATTCAAATTTTTTCTTTCATTCTGTTTCCATTATCCTTTGCCACAATGCCACTTTTGACCTTTGCTCGAGGCCAAATGTCCCAACAAAACTTCTTTACTAATCGATCATAAGCGCTCTCGCCAGCTGTTATTATTCCTTTTCATTATGCTTAAAGTATAAAGAAAACAGCCAAGCATTCCGGCCCTAATCCGCTACATTCGTCACACCTTTCCGGTTATTATGTACCTGTATACAGGTATATATGTTATTAGTTCATATCTCGGGATTATACCTTGAGATTTCACAATTCCCGTTATAAACATATTTTTTATCCATCGGAAGCCTTATTGTTAATATTTTTGGTCTTTTTTGTTCTGGCTGAGTCATCGAAGACCGAATCTCAATACACTTAAGATTTCCACTAGGCGAAGGATTTATTTACGAATTTCCGCCCGTAATATTAATTAAGCCCGGATACGGTCCATTTTCCGGAACGTTGCCCAGTTTCACGCGTTTTTTAGCTCCCTATATAGCTCCTGGCTAAAAAACAATTTTGCCAGACACGTTTTTTGAACAGTTTCCCGCACTTTGTAAGAAAGAAATTTCATAAGCGAACGCTTTTAGCAACACCTAATTACTGTTTTTTACGGCAAGAGCCCTTAGATGTTTGTGGTTTATGTCTCAGGTAATCAAAAATGCGCATATAAATTCGCGCACGCGCGTCTCAGAAATGCCCAAACTATAATTTGAGTGCAGTTTTGCAGAAAGTTTACGTGCAATCCCGAATTTTCGTTTAATCGAATCATCAAGTCCAATGCCCTCAGAGGTCATAGAGGGATGACTTTTGAACTCTTGAGAGGCGAAAGATCCAGGATAGTCCTGGCAAGTTTTAGATCCAGGATTATCCACGAAAAATTCTAGGATAACCTGGGCGTACCTCAAAAAATTTCGACACAGGACTCGGATAGGAAAACTTTTGCTTTGAGTCATTGCCATATATGGACTTTGTTTTCCGCAAAAACTTTCAACCTTGGACTTTAATCTTGTCTATTTTGGAGCCCAAAGCATAATTATACCTGTGAAAACAGAGTCCGTTACCTTTTGGGTTTCAAAGTACCATGTTTTCCAGCCTCAAAGTATATTTTTCTCGTATGTTCTCGACCTATGTGACTTAATCCCAAGATATCCGCTATTAATTGGGGTCCATAGTGCTTGCGGAGTCCAATCATACCGCTAATTTTCCGTTAGTTTGCAATTTTCTGACGTTCAAATACAATTCCAGACTTGTTGACAAATTTGAAAAGTAATCAAATTTCTGTTTTAAAAAGTCATCCAAAAATATTCCAGGGAATATTGGCAAAATTCCCACGATTTGCAGCCAATTCCGTTAGTTGTTCGCTTGGCGTAATCAAATTATTATAGACATTCTCTCGGACTTTCATCCTTCTGTTCGGGAACAAGACACCCATTTTTGCAGTCTGTTTCGCGCCAATGACGGCATTCTTGCAAGATTTTGACGCAAAGAACCGACTCTTGAATCAAAATCTCGAATGAGAGCGGTCGCAAAAGGTCATATAACCGTAGTCTGTGGTTGTGTGGTCTAGGGTTGGAGCGTTATTCTCCCGGGTATATGGCTTAGAGTACCGTTATTTCTTTCGTATCTCGCATTTGCCCTTGAACCCCGTTGATCACCGATCCCTGATCTCTGATCTATTGTCCTGATTCTCGAAATTTCGCAATGTTCCGTTATATGCCCTTATATTGAATTCTGCTCAAACAAATGACAGCTCGTACTAATTACCCTTTTCATTTCAGACCAACTCTGAAGTAGCGCAGCTGTCGCTGTACTATTCACCTTTCGGCCTACTACATTAATTTCTACTCTCTGAGAAGCACAGAGAATTCTTTCGACTCGACTTTTGCGTTGGAAACAGCGAGAATCACAATCACAGATGGCGACTGCCACGACGCCGTCGGGCAGTGCAAACGACGCTGCCGCTGCGAACGCCAACTCGGCGGCGCAGAAACTTAACTTATTCCCGGGACTGTCCGCCACCAGGACCGCTTTGCAGGTTGGTTGCAGTTTTAATGCGACATCGATCGAAAAAAAGTTGATTGATCGAAAAATTTTGGTCTTGAGGTAACAAGAGTTGCTGTGTGGGACAAAGGTCAAATTTGGACAAGGTTCAAATTGTTTAAAGTACACTCGATGAATTGAGAAGTGTACAGTTTTATAGGTAAGGCGAGACTCTTGAGTTGAATTCGCCCTGGTTTCACCCTCAGGGTGTTAGATTTTGTAGCACTTTGGATTTCGCAATTGTTTCATTAGTTTTATTTTCTTTCCGTTACTTTCTTTAACAATGACGTCATTCTCGGGAAATCAAGGCCTGTTTCTTCATAAATGTTTCATTTTACTCTTTTAGAATGATGACAAATGAAAATTTTTGCACTTTTATATTTTTCCCAAAGAAAAAATTCAAACGAAACTGCCGAAAATTGTGACTAATCTAATTTTCTATATATAACTCAAGCAAAAACTCTTTTTCTGTCGAACTTTTTCTATCAAACTCTCCCATATGTTTGACCTCAATCATCTGTTCCCGATCAATCGCTCGTTCCTCCTCCTTCCAACGGTTCCCGAAATACAACAAAGCAACCATCCAATCAATCCACGTCCAATTCTCGATTCCCAACTCTAATCTTTATTTTATCTTTCGCCTTTTCAGCGGGAATTTTCAATATGTGTGCTGAGGAGAGTCTCGAAGGGTCTCGAGAATAATAACCGGGCTCTCCAATCCCCTATGTGACAGTCGGTGATTGGCACCACTCTCGGCTGCTCCGAACACCTTTTCTCTAAGACAAAAAATGATGAGTGATCTTTTTGCTTTTTGATTGCCTGCACCGTTCGATAAAATGAATAATTGCAAAATGATCAGAAAAAATTTCGAGAGCGAAATTTCCTTCCAAAATCGCCGCCAAAGCCAAAAAGCAAAGAGCGATCAATGACTTTACTTTGCCCCCTGAAGGGGGACACTCATTAGTATGGCCCATATAAACCGTTAGGGCCTTATAGCGGAAAATAAAATGCGATTCCACGTCGATTTTATTTGAGGACGGCCATTTGTCAATAGCGGAGATTGAAGGCCCGAGAACAGGGCTGCCGGCAAAATTGTCGTTGGGGAAATTGAAAATTTTGCTCTGTTTCGGAGAGCGAAGATCGATGTACAAAGTGTGCAGCGGCGACGGTCCCGGGGAACGCCACTGATGGGCAATTTTCAGATAATGCGACCAATAATCGAGGGTTTATGGGCGAAAAAACTCGAAAAAGTTTGCATACAAACAATTCAATGTATGGGACGATGATAAGCGGCGTTTGGGCGCATGAGCAGAGTCTTTTTGTTGGGGGGTATTTTTGGAAGTTTCGAGTGTGATACTCTATCGACTGAGCATTGGCCATTATCAGAAATGGAACTGTGAGTGAAGGTATTGGCCCAATACCTGCAGTTTTAGTGCAGTTTTTTGTTTCATTTCCAGTTTAATTGGACCGTTCAATTTGATCAGGAATTTGGGGGAAGAGTTTCGGGGAAGAATTTTATGTTTTGGAGCAAAAAATATTTTGTGGAGATGTTTTGAAATTGACTTTTGGTCTTGTTGGGGACTGGAAATTAAACTGTTTTGGGGAAAATATGCCACTTTTTATGCGATTAGTTTACTTTTGGAGGACTTTTCTTTCAGTTTTTGAGTTTCCACGTTAAATATAATTTTTATACTTTTTCGGCTAAAAAAGTTGTTCTAAATTATATAATTAAAAAAAGTGTTTTGTATATTTATGGGTATGTTTAACCAACTTTTGTTTTTTTTTCTGACTAAATTGACTAATTTTTCACAAATTTTTCAGCGTTTTTATAAAATTGAAACCACTGTAAACATTTTTTTGACTATACCTCTTTTTGTCTTCTCAAAGATATTTTTTACCGTAATTTTTGACATTTTTCCCATCGATTTGCAATTTTGATGTACAATTTGTATGTACAATTTTTTATTTTGTTTCCCCATTTCGAAATTCACACCTCCCCACAATCCCCAACTTAAACTTGCCTACTCTGTTTCTAAAAATCCACACACATTCCATCACAACGCCAAACCTGTTTCGAACCAAATTCCATAGGCCAAACCAAACAATAGAATTGTATCAAAAAATTGACATGTCTTGTTTCTGTTTTGGTTTTCACTTTTTTGTATCAAAAACGATTTCCGATAACAGATTACACTTGCCCGTCGGCACACGTGTCTGTTCTCTCGACCAGACTTTCAACGAAAAACAAACTCCTGTGAGCTTTCAATACCAGAAAATTGATTGTTGCTTTGCTTGCCCTTGCCAGTCTGTTGCGATCAGCCCACCACATTTTTCAACCACGTGGTTTCTCCCCTCCCGTTCTCGACATTGCGTCGCCAGGGAAGCGGCAACAACAAATCCCACCGCCGAAAGTGTAGTGTGTTATTAGGAAATGTCATCGCGGCGTGGCTCCGTCGACGCAAAACACCAATGATCACTTTTCCAGCTGCCCCCTGCCTCTTTCCTTCGGCCCCCTGCCTGTTTCCCACAGCAGTTCCCTTTAAAATAGGCTGATGATAACGAAATTCCAATGACAAAAAGCAACGGTTTTACTTCCCTGTAGTAGGGGAATTAATAACACACGAGGGACTGACAAAATTCTCATTTACAATCCAACAGCGATGTTCGATGTAAAAGTACAAAAGAATTGTTGGAGGGAAAATTGATAAGAAGCTATTTTTGGAAACAATAATCGTAATGATTGTCATAAGAATAATGAAAAAATTGCGAATGCGAAAATTTTGGACACGGAAAATCGTTGTAATGAGAATTTGGAAAAATAGTTCATTTTTTTTCAATACAATTTTGTATTACAATTTTTCAGGATTCTATGCACATTTTTTGCAATTTCGACATTTTGTGTGCCAGTTTTAACTAATTTTGTTTTATTTTTATTTTTCGTTAATTAAGCAATTTTCAAAATTACCAATTTTTCGCAATTATTGACTTTCACTTTACTTTTTCATGTTTTTCTTCAAAATTTTGTAAGACCCGAAGAGAATTTTTTCTCCATTTTCTCCAAATTTGTGGCAATTTCGTAATACTTTTTTGTTTTTCACACATTTCTCACTTTTTTTCTGGATTTTTAGAATTTTTTTATCCTATATAAATATCCTGTTTTCATTCCACATTTTTTCTTTTCGATCGCTTTTCGACGTTTCGGATGCCTATTCAATCTCAAACTGTTTATTTTCGGGAACAAAATATCATATAAACTTTTCCCATAGCGCAACGGTTTTCTTTTCCGGTCTATTTCCAGTCTACAGTAGAATGTACAGCAGAATGAATGTCAGTCAGTCAGCTGACCGGATTGTTTAAGCAAAGTGTTTACTCTAAATTTAACACAACTTTCGATAAGTCATTACCGTTATACAACCCCTTCATTTACCAGCCATCCCTCATCCAAAACGTCGCGTGTGAAAGTGAAAGTGAAATCGTTTCATCTTCCCTTTATATTTTAAGCGACCGAAGATTAAATCGTTGGAGCGGGCCGGTAGCGCGTGGCAGGCAGAGAAAACTGCAGGAAAGTGAAAAATAGACACTACCCCTCCAGCCCCCTTCAGCCTGCCGCTTCACTCTTTCGATACAAACTCGAATAAAACGAACGAAAGGGGGAAAAGTCACGTTGTCGGGGGGTGTGACGCCATCCATCCGGCGACCGAGCTGAGTCATTCATAGAAGGCACCAGCAGCCTTGGTCTTGATGCGATATTTTGTGTTACGTCTTCGCGGAAAATTGCCCTTTGTGTAAATGGGGGGAAAGAAAAAGCTAATGAGAAAGGATAATAACAAAAAGTGAAAGTAGAAGAGCTGCAATATGAATGTAAGGCCAAATCTGTTGTGCCCGGAGGCGAAATTTGTAGGGGTTTGGTCCCGCGGATCTTGAGAAAGATAAAAATAGGTTCTAGACGGCATAGGTCTGTTATAGATACTGTAATTTTCTGAGCTGGGAGTACAAATTTGCAGCTTAATACTACGAAAAGTTGACTGAAAAATGTTTTGTATAAGAAAATATAAAAATACTAATTTGGAATTTGAGCGGAATTTAGGAAAATGTGAAAATGATAGGCTAAAAAAGGAAACGGTTTTGGAGTTTTTGCAGATAATACAAAATTTTAGAAAATCTAGAAGAAATTTTTTGATAATACGGAAATCATTTTAAGCTTCGAGAGATTTTTTCAGATTCAAGTATTACGAATTGCGGAAAAAATTTCATTTCGAAAAAATTTCTTCTCCAAAGTGTAGCAATTTTGCAATATTTTGTACAATATTTGGAATTGTAACCATTTTTTGAAACTTTACACAGAAAAAGTGAAAGTTTTTTGACAACTTCTTTTTTGTTTCCGGTAAAAATATTTTTTCTCTTCATTTTTTATTTTCTCCAAAATACAGGAAACGGGGCCGTGAAATATTGCGTCATTTCACCTGAAAAATGTAAATGAGAGATTTCCTTTGGTTTTATTCCTTCCCATTCAAGAATAAAATTCCAAAGCTCCGTTGCGATCGTTTCGATAACCTTGCTCCGATAATCCATATGCGCGAACGGTCATCAACTAGTCTCTCATAAAGACTGTCTTCTTTCTCAAATCCATAAAGGGCACGTGTTTTTTATTCTCTGGCATTCAGCCAAATCAAAATCTCCTAGTTCAAAACTAATCATCCTGAAAAGTCAGGAGTCCGACTCAGGATCACTATCCTACACGTAAATTGTTTCAATCCGCCTAAAGTCACCATTTCAGGCGGAAAACACATTAGTTTTTTTTTTGCAAGAACGTACTCAAAATATTATTTTATTACTCAATGATACGTAAGGCAAAGTTGTGGAAAACGAGTTTTCCGAGACATTACTGCGTGTCAGCGTTCCTGCTCGTCCTCCATCTCTTCTTCAAATTGTTGTCTAATAATTTTGTGCTGTACTTCACAGCAAAATATATACGGAAATATGCTCCAGAGCGTCGGCGACGACATTACAGCTCAGAAATGTCGGCTGTTTTCCATAATAATCGGCCGCTTTTTTTCATGCTCCATCGTCGCTTATCAGATCGCAGCGCACAAAACTAACAACAAAAATGAAGACAACGTTTTTCTGTGAGAACGCTCACAGAAAAAAACTTGCTATGCTTTCGTTTGAGAAATTCTCGTTTCTCATTTCTTCTTTTCATGGCTCGACAATCGATTTTGTTATGATTCTTTCGGTCTTTGGATTGATTCCTGGATTGAATGCCCTCGGCTTGATATTGAGTCTTTAGCTTTGTGCCCGGTTTTGAGAGCGAATTTGAAAATGAGTTTTTGGTCATTTGAGTGATTGGGGAAATGTTTTGGTTTAAATTATGTTTTGGCAAAATTTTAGGATTTTTGTATTGAAAAAGCAGAAATTGTAAAAATTTTATTAAATGTCGAAAAATTTTTTGATAATGTTGCCCGTTTTTGTCATATTTTTGTGGTAAAATTTCAAAAAGAAAGAACTTAAGAAACAAGTCCGAACGCTTTCTAGCTATTTTCTTATACAGTTTTCTAAATTTTCTTAAAAATATTTCTTCCTTGACTGTTCTAGAGATTTGCTGGTAATTTTCAGAAAATTATGCTTATTTGGACATTTTTTTATTTTTTTCCCATCTGAAGCAGTTCATTAATGAAAATATCGTTGTTTTCTGACCTTTCATCAAAGTTGTCCTAGCAACCCACTCAGGAAATTTAGACTCAAAGCCTCTACTTAGCCAATGGAATTTGGATTATTAAAAGCATTCCTATTTCGAGAGCGTGCGGAGGACTCTAAAATTAGAATTTGAAATCTAACGGCAAAATAACAACACTTCCTGCTCTTAAACATTCTCGATTCTCACGCAATGCCCACCTTGAAAAGGTATCTGCCCTTGAATGTCAAGGTAATTATATCCAAAACTTGAGTGCTCAATAAATTGTTGACATCAAGAGATTCTCGACTTTAAATTCTTTAAATCAATAATTTAAAACGTTATCCAAAGTAACAAATTTTCAAGAAAGATTGCTCAGTTTTGACAGCTGTCGCCGCCCTTTGACTTTGAAACTTTTGAACTTTGATTCCCTATTTGTGTGCTTGTTTTCGGGAATTTGATTCGATTATTTTCAGAGTTATGTTTACCGTTATTTTGTCGCCTATTCAGCCAAATGTTTAACAAAATTTTTGGTATTGCGATTTAATTATCCAAGTTCTCGACCATTCTCGAATTTTCCTTCGCCCAAGTTCATTTCCGTCGCCGCCTATTATCCTATCATAGTCGTGGCCCGAGGCTAGCAAGCCAGACAGAATAAATGAATGGCTTCCATTAAACTTTCCGCCACTTCCAGGCCATTCCTCTCAAAGCCCCATTAATTTTATTACTTTAGGCATTCATCTCAGGACATTCTTGACTCTTTTCATGATATCGACAATAGAATGCTGTTTTTAGGGGAAAAACTAGATAGGAATTATCAGGAACGGTTGATGTCGATTTGAGAAATCGCTTCGGGACAAAAATTGGAACAAAAAATTAGAGAAGAAAGCGAAAATTATCAGTTAATGTTAATTTTTGGGTAATTTTGTTTAAAATAAGCAAAAACCGTTTTTTGAAAGTTTGGAAATTTGGTCAGTTTCTCATTTTTATCTTTATTTTTCTTTCAAAACGAAACTTTGCCTCAATTTTTTTCTAAATTTTCGATTTTTTCAATTTTTTCTGGATTTTTCCATAGAATGCCTCAAAAAGCTTAAAAATTCTAGATTTTCCAGATTTAAACCCCAAATCTCAAAAATTAAAAACTTCAAACACAAACTACAAAAACCCAAAAAAGCCATTCAATCCGTTTTTATTAAAGTCTGTCAAATCCTCAGTTTGATTATCCTTTAATCTTTGAAACATTTCCCAGCCATTACCTCCGCCGCAGCCCTAAACGCTCCTTTCCTCACCGCAATTTAGTGCGTCTGTCATTTAAGCGCCCAACAATAATAATATTATTGCTGCGCAGCAGTCAGCCCCCTTCCCCCTCCACCAATGTCTCTGGAGTGCTTCACTTTATTATATACACAGACGGCCGTTTTTATGGGGAAAGCAGTCGATAAATTTGAGACATTCGCTATTATACGGACTTTATAACGGACTTTGACCGTTATAACGGTAAAAATTACTTTGGCTGTTTGTAATCCAAAACCTGATGTTACTCACACTATGTCAACTTTTTGTCTAGTTTCTGGTACTTTTCTCAGATTTTTTGAAATTCGAGACAAAACGGACACTTTTTTGGAACGAATTCAAAAATTTAAAAATAGTATTATAAACTAGGGAAAAAGTTGACATGGAATGAGTAACATCAAATTTTTGGCCAATATAGTGAAAAGTGACCTAAAACGGAATTTTCATCACCCTATTCCACCAAATATTGCACTATTGTAATCGCCCCATACCGGTTTTTAACGGGAAGGCTGGTTCTGCAGCGTTTCTAAACATTCATTGTCTGTCTTGCGGAATTATTGAATTGTCTCGTTTTTGCATCTGAATGAGCCATGAGAACCTTTTACAATTAGCTAATTGAATATTCCAATTTGCCAGCTCCTATTGTCAGTCCAAAGACTGCTGGCTGTCCGTTAGCTTTGGACTATAGGGTACAAGGTCTGTGCTCCAGGCTGCGTAATTGGGCTCGAAAACGGATATTATTAGCATATGTTTGGAGCGAGTCTGCAAATTTCAGTGCAAAATTAGATTTGGCTTTGAAACCGTAAACAAAAGTCTCTTTAGTTTCTTTTTTCTTGCATATTTGTACTTTGTGTTCAAAGTTGCACTTTTAGCTGGGTCTCTAAGTTTGTTGCAAAAAATTGCAAGGCATGAGAAAATTACTTGTTTATTTTTTGGCCAAACCAGCGATAGGGTTCGAATTTGCCAGAGAAAAACAGAAGGTATATTCTCTCACACTGTCTGAAATCCTGGGAAATTCGTGGGTAATATTTTTTGAAGACGCAACTTAATTTCCAACTTTTCCACAATTTCCTCAAAATCTCTCACAAATTTCCATGGAAAATCACAAATGTATGAAAGCGAATATCGAATTCCACAGTTTCTTGCCCAAAATTTTTGAATTGGCGCCAAAATTTGACACCAAAATTCTGGAATTTTGCCAGCCTAGTTTCTGGATGACGCTTGAATTTCATTAAGCTCATTAGCCTAATCTCATATTCCAAAGTCAATTAACCAATGCCAAAGGCAATGTTTCCAATTTCTTCCCGGCGAATATTTAATGCAACATTGCCATAAACACATTTCCGACCAAATTATTATTCTGGATGCAAAGACACTCTCAGGATTAATGCAAAGACTGGCTTGGTGTAATTTTTTATTAGCGAAGCCTGCGGCGCCTCCGGCGACTGGCAGGCAGTCGCATGCGGCCAGCGCATTTAAATAAATGCTTGCTCGTGGCGCCTCAATAATACCCGCGACCATCACGCTTTGGCCCTTTCGTCCTCTTCAGCCCCACCCAAGAGTCCGAGTGTCAGCAGGCCGCTGGAATGATGTTCGATGCCTTATTTGGGACGGAACTAAGCCTCCATCCGCATTGCCAGCCAGCCTTTGGACTCGCATTTATTCGGCAAATGCCTGCGTCGCGGCCTCGGAATCGGCCGAGTATTGTGTGTCAAATTTTGGCAAATTCATTTGTCAATGGAAAAAATGCTCCAAATTTGGAATGTGATCGGTTTCTTTCATTTATTTATCGGTTTTTCTCTCATTTATTACTCTGTCTTGGATTTGGCGAAGTGTTTTTGATAAGTTGTGCTTCGGAGATATAGTTTGATCGAGTTTAACTTTTGTTTCTTTCACGCATTCATTTTTGGTCTTGTTTTTACTTTACTTTCTCTTTCTTTGAATTTTTTATTTTACTGCTTTTTTGTCATTTTTACATATTTTTTGTACTTTTGCTTCTCCGTTTACGGCAAATTTTTACTCTTTTTACTCCATTTTGTACCTTTATTTGATTTACCTTCTAGTTTACTTTCACTTTCTTTGAATTTATTTCCATTTTTACCCTTCTTAACTAAGTCATTGAAAAGAAACTAAAAAGCCAAATTTTTTGGAGCCAAGATACAAAAATTTGAATTGGAAATTTTTCCAATCCATTAATGGCCAATCAGTTATGGGCACTTTTTTCTGCCCTTTTTCTGCCTAAGCCCACTTTTTCATGCGACATTCATTTTCCAAATGAATACAATCTCAAAATCCCGGGAAAATTCTTCAAAGATTGATCCCTGGCTTCTGATGCGATTGTAGTCTTCGCTCTTGGTCTTGGTCTTCTCGATTGTAGTTTCGGCCCTTAGAAAGTAGTCTCAACCTTCAGAAAGAATTTTTTCAATCAAGAATTTCACAAAAATTTGGTTTTCAACCAGTAATGAAACTAAAAATATCGCAAGCAGAGAAAATGTAACAAAATTGCACTTTGGACGTCATTTACCTGTGCCACTTACCTGTACCTTTGCATGGCACAAATATTTTTCCAGGGTTCCTTTTTCGTAGGTTTCGATCACGAGTCAAATGAAAATTTACTTCTTTGTTTGTATCAATTTTCCATTTCTTTCAAATATTGCGATCGCATTCCGTCGCGTGGCACCGAAAAAGTTTTCTCTGTATAACGTTCCTTACAAACTTTTGATCATTTTTATTAAAAATGAGCGAAACTTTTCGTTTCCAACACATTTTCATTCCGATTACATTTTCTATATTTCTGCTTTCTTAGAATAACGTTTTATTAAGAACCTTTAAAATATTTATGAGACTACGAGGAAGTTTTGTTGGAGAATATCGAATGTCGATTCGATTTTGCGCGCTGAGTCACCGCTTTCATTTCATCATTTTGCATCTGTCCGAAGCTCCGAAGTCGTTCCTATTAATAAGCTGTTTTGAAGTTTGGGTGGAGAAGTTTTGGCGTTGTATTGCTTTATAATTATTTTCTTTATATATTGCACGTACAGCTTTCATTACGAAATTTGTGAAGAGCAAAGGATAATTCTTCTTCACAAAATTTTTCTCTGACTTCTCTAACTCTGTGTTTTCGTTACTGTTTTTCCTGACTTGGAGCGTAAATGAAATCTCATAAATTCATCGAGAATCTCGTATATCCTCAGGCTATGCTATTGGACTTTGTATAAGGCTTTTCTTCGGAGTTAAAGTGAAATGTACTCTGAACTCATTTTTCTGTCATTTTCTGGAATTATTTTTAAAAATATCCTGAAAAGTCTTGGCTCAGTTAATATTTTTTAGTGGTTTGGTCTATAAAGCTGATCAAATATGTTAATGCCACCCCGATCCGTTATATCAAAATTTTGACGGTAATGTCAACTAAGCGGATTTACTGAAACTGAAAAAAAGTTATAAATCCTTAGCAAAAAGGAGAGACTTTGAATTTTTAGTCATAAACAATTTTTAATAAAAATTTTCACAACTTTTTGAGCAAAAATAGCAAATTTAGGATCTTGAACTAGGATCTTGGTCATTTCACGTCACTTGAAACATTTTTTCTGGAAAAACTATCGGCCCAAAAATAGAATAAATTTGGGGTGAAATCGAAATTTTCCATTTTCACCGCCTCATCAATATTGATGACAGCGCCTTGACAGGGGCCTCTCCTCCTCCCATCCTGGTGGCGGAGGTGTCTAGTGTTATCTAAAATTTTGTCAGCAGCGCGAACAAAGGGAAATAAAATGGGCGAATCTTCACCATTTCTCCCCCCGTTTGTTCCCTCGTTGTGCATTGGTCTTTAATTCTCTCAGCCAGCTCCTTTTTTCGGGCGTAGTTATTGGGTTGGGGTAAAATAAGAGGCGAGGGCCTCCAAAAGGGGCACCATCATCAATGGGGGGAAGGGGGAGCAGCAGAGGGCTCTATTGCATTGCCGGCCCGAAAGACCGGCCGATGATAAATTTCTTTGGACCCTTGGCGACTTGGTCGTCGTCCTCCGCTGCCGCAGCAGACCAGCAGCAACCCATCACACAGCCAATAATTTTCGGATACTGGCCTCTTTTTATTTGGTTCGTCTTCTTCTCCTCCGAGACTTTTCTCTCTTTCGGCATTCATTCTTTCTTTTTGTTGCATTTTTGGATTTGCTAAAAAGAGATCTGAACGGTACTCTGGAATTTTCCAGATTTTTGGGGAATATTTTGCCGGTCTTGACCTTGGGGTTTGATAGACAACGGCTTTCTTGTAATAGTAAATGAAACTGATCTATAGTACTGTTATCTGCCAAGGGCGTTACTAGGCCTCTAACTCTAAAGTTTTGGAAAATTTTATGGAACATTGGAATTTGCACTCTTGAAATTGCAATCAAGACTCTGCCATCTGAGAATCTTCTGAGATCACTCATTATCTTTTAAGAGATTCTCAAAGGATATGCCGAATTCAGATTCCTTGGATATTTCTCTGGATACTAGACTGTTATTAACAACATCTAACACCTTGCATCTAAGATTTAACGCACCATTTTTGGCCAATATTACAATTTTTACGTAAAACGTCATTCCCCCACAGGACGACCTTTTATTTTCGCTAAAAACAAGACATTCATATGTTTGCTTCCATTTGCCATATATTTGTTCCAGAAACACAGATTTTTCTGTTTCAACAAGCACCAAACAACAGCCTGAAAGAAGTTTATTCCAGACTGTTTACTGCTTCACTTTTTCGGCACTACGATCGATTTCTAATGCTTTATACAGTACGCAAACGAATTCGTTTGAAAACCAAAGCTCTATTTAGTCAAATGCTATCACAATTTTATGATTCATTTTGTGTGTTTACGACCATTTTCTTGTTTGCTCCGATCAGATTTGCTAGACTTTTTTTGGTTATTCGTTTCATTGCCGTCTTTTCAACCAACTTTTTCAGGACTATTCCTGAAACTTTCTTTTTTCGTTCTTTCCTCGTTCTTTTTTCTTTCAGTACCATCCCTCTTCCTGAACTTTTCACACCAGACCGAACACTATAAACTTCCTAAATAATCTTAAGCCTATTGGACCAATCTCTTCCCAAATGCAAATTTTCCTGGATTCGTCCGTGAAATGAAACTTTCATGAGTTTTACTCATGAATATAAAGGACACTTTGACTTTGGCGACGGCCGTGGAGTCAACTCTTCCCCCCAAATACGCCCTTACACCGCCATAGTAACCATTCGGTCAATAAAAGAATTGATTTTAATCCTCTAGTGAATGGTGTCTGTGTATATATATGGGGGGATAGGGTGCTGGGGAGCGGTCGGGTTGCACTATTGGCGACTTCCCACCCATATTTGGTGGGGCAATTAGGGATGTGAAACGGCGATTTTATTTCCAATAACATTAGGAGCCATAAATATTGTCACAACTGTGCTTCTGGTTATTACCCAATTGGGTTATTGCCCGCAGGCATAGCACTTGTTGTTTGGGTTGGCGAGAAAATTGAATGGAGTTTGACTTTGAGGTCCTTCTTGACAAATCCTCACCTGAGCTTTTTAAAGTGCAAAAAGCGAATCCTTTAAAGTGCAAACCTTGAAAAGAGTCAGTATTTACTTTAAGGATTCTCTTTCATAATATCGAAGCCTTATGGCTTTAAGAGTACAAGTTTTTGTCTAACCCATAAGATAGAATGCCGAATCTGGTGTCGGATTTTATCCCAATACTTTTTCGTTTTATCAGGATTTGAATTTTAATCAAGAAAGATAAAAATGCGAAGATCTCAAGATAAATTAGTGTCATCGACAATTTCCGGATACCCTCTCCCACATCATTTCTTTTTCTCTCACTTTCACGTTATCTCTCTCATTTCTCTAGCCAGGTCGACTTCTCCATCTCTTCCACTCCAACCATCGCCACCAATTTGTTGGACACTTCTCAACTGAACCATTTCTTATCAAAATTCGCGTTTGAATTGGCACATACTACTCAGCGTTGGCATTTCGTCCCATGCTTTCCACATAGACAAATGAAAATGGCTGCCTGTTTTCTACCATAGACATAAAAATGGCTGACTCCTTGCTATCTATCAAAAATTCCATCTCATCTGCCTATCTTCTGACCACAAAAATTTGCTTGTCCCAAAATTTGCTTTCCAAAACTTTCGAACAAAAGCCTTTGTTAGCATTTTCTTTGTTCCCATTAAATTTTTGTATTTTACTCTTCAAATCGACTCACAAATTTATTTGATTTAAACCAAAAAAACTTTCGGAATGACGTATTTTACAGCAAAAAATTTCCAACTCGCTTTATTTTTATCCCATTTCTCCGACCTGAGCAAATTAAATTTTCGGCTAACAACCCCGACTCTCGACTCTCCGGTGGTTTGTGATTTTATTTACCGTCAGAAGAGATCAATGTTCTTTCGCTCATTGTTGTGTTCCACCAAGGTAAAAATTCCGTCCCCTGCCTTGCACTGTTTTCAACTTTGCGATGTTTTGGGCCGCTTCTTTGCCGTTTTCTTTGCTCTGCTGCTTCGAGAACCGAGATAGCGTTGCCTGCTATGAGCCGGCCAGACGGCTAAAGAGCATTTCTGTTTATATTTCCCGGCTCCGCCGCCAAAGGAGACTGTTTACTTTAAAACATTTCCATTTCCATTCACAAACATTTCTGCCGCACATGTATTTCTGTCGCTGCCCCCCGTTCTGTCTCCCGCAACCGCAATCTTTCCTCTCCTGAGCCCCTGCTGTCGGATCCAGGGCTTCTTTCGGCTGCAGCAGAGAGCAAAGTCTCTTCTAGACTGCGGGCGAATCGATAGAACCCCCCCCCCCCCGATAGTCTTCGCTTTGCATAGTCTTCGCTCGCTCGATTGTCGCGTCGCGACCAGGAAAATGATCGTCGCGGCGACGGTCGTCTGTCTTTAATTGGATATATTGCTCGCATATCAATCACACAGACTGACTCTGAGACGCTTTCAAGTGCACTTTGTCATATTCCCAGCGTTTTGTCGTCGGTGATGCGACGAAAATAGCCTCGAAAGCAGATGCGCGGGTTTGGCATTGCTGTAAAAACGGGCCGGAAATAGGGTAAATATGGGTTTGGCCGACCGAAATGGGAGAGAAAATGACATAAATTTGGTTGATTTTTCGGTTTATTGGCCCAAGAGTACAGCCGAAATGAATTGTAGTCTTGAAAATCTGAGACTTTGTTTGGAACTTGAAAAGAATTCGCGCGAATTTAAACTTGAAAAGTTTAAAGTCATGTTTTTAAGTGACCTCATAACCTAAAATTTGGTGCTTGTGCTTGAAATTTAGTATAGTGCAACGTTTCCCCGCGAATTCAAAAATTTTTGGGTCAAAGGTACAAAATTTTGACAAAGATCGGCAATTCCATTCCTGCCTCCGTATTTTCTAATTCTTTCCTTATCATTTTTCTTAAGAATAGTCCACCAAATTTTATACGGCCTTCCTCTTCCGACATATTCTCTCAATGACTGATAAGGCATTATCAGAAGAATGTCCATTAAGCCGTGTTCATTAACTCTTGAATGAAATTTTCCAAAAATATTTCCAACTGACATTTTTTGTTTTCTGATTGACGTTTTATCGCAAACCTTTCCCAACAAATAATGCATCGGTTATATTTCTGACGGCTCCAATCAGATTTATGGCCTATAGAAAATTTCCTTTCCTTTATAAAATTTATTTGTACTTTGTGCCTGACGTTTTTATTGCTCACCTTTCCATCAACTTGCCCAAAAAAAGTTGGAGTAAACTTTCCTAATTGTGTCTTATTGATTTTTCTCTTTGAACAGACTTCTTGAATTGGACTTTTGAACAGTGAAATCACAAAAGTTTCTAACGGCTCAAAAATCGGGCGACCTTTTTGGGCAAATGTCATCTTTCTCCTAAAAGTGCATTTTTCAATAGATTTTCGGGAAAAGTCAAGAAAAAACTTTGACAAATTCTCATAAGTTTTGCTTATTGATCAATGATCACATTCCTGGGTGACAATCCTGGATCCTTACCTAGGACTTAGTCCTTACTTTCCCTTACCTATACATACCTTTCCACTTCTTATACCCCTCCTATCTCATATCATACCTGTTCGCGCATAACTGATCAGTGATCACATATATTCGCGACTTTGTACATACCTTTGTACTTACCTATAGCACCTGTCTAACTCTTCCAATCTAAGGTAAATCATGACCACCTCAACAGCCAACGATCCACTCTTATACAGCAACCACAGCAATCAGATGGAAGATCCGAGACAGGACTCCACCTCGTCAACCTATGTCACCACAGTCACTAAATCCGGCGGGCGACGTCGCCGGCTTCTGTCAGCTCCGAGCTCTGACACCATCACTTATTCCATTGAGGACGAGGAGATCGCCGAGATCAACGGTGAAGACTATTTCGACGAGCCTGCCGCGAAAACCTCCTCCAGGCATAAGCAAAATCTCAGGAGCGCCGTCCGTAGGGACTCGTACAAGGCCGAGATCCCGCATTCCAGTCCGATCCCGATCAGCGGTCAAGAAACCGTTAGATCGGTCTTGATGCGGGCCCAGCGCGCGGCTGGAACCTCCAACACGATCTTGGTGCGCAGAGACTCTCAGAGCATGGGAATGCAGTTGCCCTTAAGCGGGAGCGCTCCAGCTAGTCAAGTCTTGTCTTCTAACGGGAACTACGGGCCGAGAACTTACGTGATCACGTCTCCGAGTGCCACGAATCCGGTGATTTCCAAGCCAAGACGCGCGCCTGCGCGAACCATTCAGCCGATTCCGGTCTATCCGCAAAAGGCCCAGCATAACGGTCCAATCCTGGTGGGCAGCACCGACTCGGGAGTGTGTCTGGCCGACGGCGCTTCAAACGAATCGACAGACTTGAAAGAGGCGAGAATGTCTCCGGCATCGTCTAGTAGCGGAAACTCTTGCTCATCGAAAAAGTCAAGCCCTGCGGGCTCGAAGAGGGGAAGCCCGACCGTGAAGCATAGCCTTTTGCAGGTAAGACACCTGCGCTCGATCCTTGGTCTCGGATATTGAAACATTCGATATTGAAACATTTGTTTACGTGATACCTAATGGAAACATTTTCTCAGCGAGGCGAGAAAATTGCATTTTTGTTTGTTAATCTCGGGATTGAATGAGAGTCGGTATTGATATAAAAAGTGGTGAAAAAGAAAGCTTTAGGGTTTCTTTTATAAAAAGAAAGCAATCAAAAAGATTGTGTGGGTGTGTATTGAGATGGGTTATTGACAGGAAACGGCAACTCTTGTTATGCAAATGTAACATTTTTAAATTGCAAATAATTTTTGAATTTTTGCTTTTTATCGTGAAAATTGTTCATTTATTTATTATTTGACGAAAAATTGGCATAAAAGTTGAAAAACTGCTAAAATTTTCTGGAAAATTGGCAAAAAGGTGAAAATAGTCCAAAAATTAAAAATCTGACTTTTCTTGAATAAAAAATAACATTTTTTGTTTCAGAACGTACTCTCGAACAGCGGTGGCGGGACTGCGCAGCGACTTCGTCAGAACTTTGGACGATCTCCCTCGATGGAGTTGGACAGTGAGGCTGGTCGAGCTCGCTACATGGCATTGAGGCACTCCCGAGACAGTCCAAGCGACTACCACACCAACCAGGAGGTGGGCTTTTTTATTTCATTTCGCAATTTAAAAGGCAAATGTCATCAAAATTTTAAGCGAAAAACAAATTTTCGCAACGTATTTGTGGAATAATAATTGGACGCTTGGCCAGACATATTTTATTAGCAGGGCAAAAAAGTTTCGCTTTCATACCAAATTTCATTCCCGCTTTCATTCTCGGGTTTTCTCATGTAATCCGAGTCGAGAGTGGAAAAAATGACTATAAAATGTCACACTAATTAAGGCCGAGAATCACGGCTAATCCCGGTCTTGAATTTTTAAGTGAGAAAAAAGTTTAATATAATGCCCGTAAAATGGAGAAAAAGATACTCATTATAGTTATTCCTGGTCCCGAGAGGAACGAATTCGATTGCGAGCAGTTATCGTAATTAAATTCCGATTAAATTTCGAGCAGCGAATTTGTCATTCGCAAATCTCTTTTAATCCTTTAAGTTTTTTGTTTTCCCGTGAAACGAAAAATTGCGTTCTGGGGTCAAAGAACCGAAAAAACGTGGCACATGCTGGCAACTTTTATAGTTAAAGTTCTCTTGAAAGAAGAAAATCTTGAAAATTTTCATCAATTTTTCTCCAAAATACTTAAAAATTTGCTTTTCTAGCAAAAAGTTGAAAATTATCTAGTATTTCTGTTAAGAAAAATGAAGCATTTTGCAAAAAAGTGCAAAAATTCTTTCTTTCGAATTTTGCATAGCATGTTGGAATTTTCTTTCACGTTTTCAAATTTTCTTTCACTTTTGCAAATTTTCGCTCTCGAACTCTCCAGATCTTTCTTCGCACTTCCCTATTTTGCTCATTTTGCAAAAGCTTGTTATGCATCGTTTTCGAATTCTGCCCCAATATCGATCGCATCGCCGATCGTTTCTCTGAACGTTCGCGCTGGCAAAAGCGGTTATCAACGACGACAATCACTCCTTTCGATGCATATTTCTCGTTTAAAAGTCGGAAACTTTGTTAAATTTATGTCCGTTTTGAACGCCCTTTGATTGATTTCCGTTCGCGCTCTCTTTTACTTTCGTTTAAACTTTTGTTTAAACTTGACAAAAAACGCAAATTTAATGACCAAATTCGAATTTTGTTTTATAAAAATTCAATTTCTGATTTTTGGTTGATAAAGTTCAAAAATCGGAATCTTTACATGAAATTTGCACTTTTTGATATGTCTGTCACTTGCGACATAAAATTCCGTTAGTTTCAGTGAAGGAATGGCAAAGAAAAACGGTAAAGTTCAGCCGAATTCTATTTTCTACCCCATTTCTAGATTTTGCACTATTTTTAGTTTAATTTTTCCATAATTTTCTCTCTGAATTTTTACCTTTAAAAGTTCAACAGGTAATTGTCTAACTCTTGGACAATTTTTGGCAGCTTTTACTTTTGATTTTTGAGAAATTTTCAAAAAAACACAAGCTCGACAAAATTTTATGCAAAATAGAAAAAACTTTAAAAATACTCAAATTGGTAAACAGCATTTTTAGAGAAAAACGACATTTTTCTGGAAGAAAATTGCATAAAATTCTACAAAAGTGACAAGTTTTCTCCAAAAAACAAAAATTGAATGCCAAAAAAGTGAAACTATAACAAAATTTTAACCAATAATATACGGAAAACTGAAATTTTCCGCAAAAATTTTGGTCCATGAGTGAGCCCCAAAACCAATCTCTGTGGCGCCGCTTCAAATCCCCAATTGCCATGCTCCTGGGCCCTGGTCCTTGATCCCTAATCTATTTGTCTAGACAAAAAGCTACCTGGCCATTAAAGTCTACGCACTAAAGGTAACGTCGCGTCCAGGATCCAAGATCTTTCCACTTCCTCATGCATAATTCTTGTCCTTATCGGATTTCCTTGTAATATATTTCCCCAATTTCTCAAATTTTCTCGATTCTGGATCCGACGGCCGTCGGCTGGCCAAACCATTGGTTGTTTGTTTGTCTTTCCTATTCCCCCAAAGACTGAATATCGAGTCAGTTTGCCTTCGTCGCCGCTGCCATAGCCCTATCCGAGCAACCAGCCGGCGAGAGAGCGTCGCCGATCTCGCCAGCCTAGCCGCACCTGGGCTGGTTCTCGCCTCCCCAGCGCTCTCTCGCATCCCAGCGCTCTCTCGCCCCCTAGCGCTCTCTCCCATCCCCGGCCTACTGAGATTTTTGTCTGTTTTTCTTATAAAAGCCAACTTCAGAGTTTTCCTCCGAGATTTTGCTCTTTTTCTCTAACTCTCTCTAGCATTCCCTCTCTCCTTCGCCTGCACATCTCTGTTTTCGCCGGGAGAACCGCCCAACACAATTTTTAATTGAATTCTACAGCGCGCAAGTCTCCCAGTTGTACTCAGAGTCTACTCTGCTCAGGCCTGCTCAGGCCTGTCTTTTCTCTCCAGGACGCTGTAGCGGTAAATAATATATAGTCAAAACAGAGCGGCGGCCGCCGATTCGATAGAGGCACAGTCGATGGGCCATCGGTCGGCCCATTCCCTGGGTATCAGTGCCTTGGATGGGGGGACTCCAGTGATGGGGACTGGGGGCTGTGGGGCTCGCGCCGATTGATTCTGATCTTCCATCTGTTATGGCCAGCCGGCGCCGCTCAACGCGGAAATCAATTTCTTCTATTTTTTTTCTTCCTGGGAAGAAGAAGAAGCAATCAATGTGTTTACGCCGACGACGATTTTGGTTCTGTTTATGGCGTTTGGCATAAATAGTGAAGGAAACAAAGGCTGAAAGAATCGAGTTTGGCTAGCTGCTTTCTTTCTCGGACTCAAATTTGGCTTTCGGAAAAGTTATTGGGTGTGATATTGGGAAGGAGCGTCTTTAGTTCATCATTGGTACTATTGGGACTAGGAGTTAGTACATGAGTTGGATATTGTTGTCTTGTGGGATCTTGATGGCATCGTTTTTCCGTGAGTAGGAGTTTGGAGGAGGAGGAAATCTAAATGCCCTGCGGGCTGGCTCGGGATTGCCCTGGATTGACTTGGAAATCAGCCTTGATCAGAGGGAATTGATGGAGTTTAGGTCTTGGAACTCTTGAGAGAAAAAGTAATCCTGGAACTTTTCAGGGAATTCTTCCTGAAAAATTTACCTATCTCGAAGCTTTACCATACATACCGAACTCGACTTAAGTGGTCTAAAAAAGTCCCTATTTAGAAAAAAAATTGGACAGAAAAATCCTGAAATGTAGCCTGAACGAACATTTTCACTCTATGGAATTTTTATAACTAACGATCTCGCCGAGTGTCAATAACGTTGAAGCTGTGACCTGTATTCTTGCCTCGACTTTTTGCAGTTATGTTTACAGTTAGGTTCTGGCCACGTGGGCTAGCTACATTAAAAAATGCCAAAAAACGAAACTTCGCGGCGATGTGTTTACATTGAAGCGGCTATCTCGAAGCATTCTCAATATTTTCCTGACACTCACGTGTGATTTTAGATGGGATCCAGTATGAGAAATTTGACGAAGTCACATTTTCCTGGATCACTTGTGTTGAAATAATAATAGTCTTATCCTATAGACAATACCCTATATGGCCACATCCTTGCTCAGTGTGATTCAATCTCTGCCATCTCTGCGCTCTTTTCAAGCTCTATAATCCTTGTCTGCGTATAATTTCTAACACTCATATCGATAACACTCATTTTTCGATTATAGGAGTTCCCTGTAGATGTTTTCCTACAATGAAACTAGCTGCATACAGGTGCCTACGGCACCTACTCGCGGCCTTCGGCTAGCCGACCTCAGATTCGAATTCTCCGTACCCGAAAACCCCCGGATGCCAAAAATTTCGGCCTGAAATGGCAAAAAACTACAAGCTACAAAATTTGTAGTTTGTAGTCAAAAAGCGTTACGGAGAAAATTTGGGACACACATAAATAAGCCGCGCGTATTATAAAAGATCCCCATTCTCGAAGTTATGTGGCCTGAATAATAATAATAACCTAATAATTATGCGAATAAGCTAACTGTTATGCTAGCTTCAGGCTATAATCCCATGTTATTCAAGTTAGTCCTCTCCCGGAATGTAAGTGACTCACAATTTTCTTTACTCTCCTGGTTTCTCAATCTTTTCTCCACTGACTTACCTATATTTTCTCTGATCACTTCGCGTCTGTTTTCGCTCGCAACATTTAACCGATCAAAGATCAAAAAATTGAAAAATTAAGTTTTCAGTTAAAATTTAATCTATGGTGCAAAAATTGCAGTTGGACGACTACATAATCGACGAGATTCTGTCGCTCGAGGACGAAAGACAGTATGGTCGCCACTATGGCGGTGGCGGACCGAATGTCAACTGGAATGAAGCCACATCCGGTAGGAATTTGTTGTTGCAATTTTGGGTGAATCACTGCTAATTTTGGAAATTTTAGTTGCCGATGAGCTATTCGTGCGTCGACAATCTCGGGCTGAACAATCAAGGAAACAATGCGCAGCATCACAATCAGTTGCAAAATGGCGGTGGCAATCAGCAGCAGCATGCCCTCCAGCATCAGAATGTTCCAGGATCGAATTCGTCGTCCAGCAGCCGCCCCATTCCGAGTCACGGGGGATCTTCAGGTTAGAGTTTTGAGGATTTGAGGAAGGAAGGAATGCGAAATAAATTTTTGTGAGCGGAATAGTAGGAAAAATGTTATTTTTGGAAATATTCACATTCTAAACTAAATTTTAAATGCATTTTTGACCAAATTTTACCATAAAACGCATCCAGAATTGTGTCAAATTTAGCAGGATTTAACCTTCTTATACCTCTTTTTCTGAGAATAGTATGGAATAAAGTTCAGATACTAAACTAAATTTAGTCTAGAAGAATCTAAAACACTGTTGAAAAGAAGAAAATTGCAAATTTGGCCCATAAATTGGATCACATAAAACATATCTTCAAGCAAAGCGCAAAATTTCAACAAAAATAACCCTCAACTCGGACTGAAGAGACAATATAAAAATATTGAAGTTGCGAGCAAGGTTAACAAAAGCATAAAAATGTCATTCCAGGTAACACCTCGATGCACAGCGGATCGCCTGTGGCCACCGTCGGCAGTGCTGGAGGTAAATTTTGTAATATTTCGAACGTTTGATTAAAGTTTCCTTTCCAGAACCGCCGTTGCACAGTCCGAATCGTTTGGGTGAGCGCTCCGAAAGCCAGGGATCAAATTCGAATTTCCGCCACGTTGTGTCGTCCAGTGCGCCAACTTCCAGGTAAATTTTTCTGAAAAGCTTAGGTGGAAATGTAGCTTAATCAAGATATATATTACGTAGACTTTAGTAGCACAACAATCCTGGATGTATGCCAGTTTTAGTACTTTTAACCAGCCTTGACGTCACTTTAGTGTCATACTTAAGCCTAGAAATTAAAGTAATGACAATGTAGTTTGTAGTGTGATGATAATGTGGGTTAGAGTAGGGTGGTTTAGATTATGGGCGAAACAATGTTTGTAGTTTATCCATAGAAAATTATCTGTTTAAAGTAACTTTTGCGTTTTGTACGCTTCAATATTAGACATTACCACCAAAACTTAAGTTTAAGTTAAGACATTAACTCTCACTCAATACAAGAGTTTAATAAGAGACTCTATCTTAAGTCTTAGGCTAGCACATACGCTTAAGCTTGCCCATTGTTGCTTCAATGTCACCTTAAATGGTGAAAAAAGTATTAGTAACTAGGTTATAAAAGATATTGCCATCACTGCATAAAGTTTAAATGAAGTGTTTGAAAGTACACATGTACTTAGGAAGACTGAGTAAACTACAAGTTAATTACTACAAATGACAAACCTATTGGTTTAAGCCTACAAATAAAAAGTATTTTTGTGTTGAGTGATTGAGGAAAAGCTAAGCTAGTATATAGGCTTATAGGGTCTAGGCTTAGAAGTCTATGTAAGCTTATGGATTTGGTTCTTGTCGATCATTGACCTTTTATTTCAGCTTTGACATGGAATCCTTCGTGCGACGTGGAGCGGCCTCGAGCGCCGGAGCGAACGGTGGCGGAGCGGATTCTGGAGGCTCTGGAAACGCGGATGACTTTTACCGTGACCGTCGAAAGAAGGACATACATAACATGAGTATGGACTTATTGATTTTTTAAAGTGCAAATTATAATTGGGTTCGTTTTAGTTGAGCGCCGCAGAAGATACAATATCAATGACCGGATCAAGGAGTTGGGCTTGATGTTACCGAAATGCACTGCCGAGTAAGGAACTTTTTATGAACTTTAAGCTTGTAGAATGCTTAGGATGGGATAAATGGTTTAGGCTGACCATATAACGGATTCGATAGGTTTATACCAATTTTTGACCCATTCTCTATCCTTAGATTTAGACTAGGCTTAGATTATGCTTTACGGTATGATCTTAGAGGTGTTATGTAGAAATAGATCGAAATAGAAAGTTCAAATTGGCGCTATTTTTATTTTCGCAGTTTTAGATGAGGCATATAGGCATGTAATATACCAAAACATTCCCAAAGATCTAGTTAAGAAGTTGGATCTTGAACTTTAAGCTTTGTAGAATGCTTAGGATGGGATAAATGGTTTAGGCTGACCATATAACGGATTCGATAGGTTTATACCAATTTTTGACCCACTCTCGATCCTTAGGTTAGGCTAGGCTTCGATTATGCTATAACATGACCTTAGGGGTATTGTGCAAAAGTTAATCTATCCTTGATTGATCCTTGGGAACCTTTTCGTATATTACTGCTTCATCTAAAAATAGCGCCAATTTGAACTTTCTATTTCGATCTATTTCTACATAACATTTCCCCTAAGGTCATACCGTAAAGCATTATAGAAGCCTAGCTTAAATCTAAGGTTCGAGAATGAGTCAAAAATTGCATACCAAGCTATTTATTCCATTATATAGTCAACCTAAACCCTTTATGCAATGGTAACAAATTTAAATTTTTTGGTTAAACCTTCTCTGCTGTATACTCTTTACTTTTATTTGGTGTCTACGTTAAAGATATACAAAATTCTGCACAGAAGTAGGATAGAATCATTCAACGTATATAAAATACGAGAAATAAAGCTAAGAATGTACAACAGAGAAAATTTAACCAACAAATTTCAAAATTTTGCCAATTTTTATAACTCGCTTAAGTTTTTTATATTTAAGTGCCACACAAAACGGCTTAAAACTGCTCATATCCCAGTTTAGCTCTCAGAAATTCTTTAAAAGGGCATTCTTGGGATCAATGAGTTGTAATGAAACTCAAAAATTAGCTCTCACCTCTGAAAAGTTTCAATAGCACTTAACTAAGATACTAATTTATAACAGCTCTAACCGAAATATTTCCAAGTCTATATAGGTTGGCAGTAGTTTCAGGGACATGAAGTTGAACAAGGGGACCATCCTCAAAGCGTCCTGCGACTATATTCGCCAACTGCAACAAGACCGAGACTTGATGATCAAACAGCAGCAGCACCAGGCTAAGCTCGAGGAAACTTCGCGCGCTTACGCGCAGCGCATAAGGGTACGGTATTCGAGATTTTGGCATACGTTATAAATCACAGCGCTTTGCTTCCATAGTTTTTACGTCAAAAATTAGCTAGTCTTGAGATTCTCGGATCACGAGACTAGGATCTTGAATCCAGATCCTGAGACTTAAGAATCCTGGATCCCAAAAATCCTTACCTTTGGTGCAAATTTCCAAACCCCTGGGGCATTGATTGATTTGTATATGCCCAAATTTGAAGAGTTTAACCTGAATCTCGACCTAACCCTTTGAATTTCAGGAGCTCGAGGACCAATTGCAAAAGAACGGTGTGAACGTTCCGCCAAGCACATTGCCGCCACTCAATATCGTGCGCCAGAACTCGGCGTCAATAACCAACAATCCAAGCTCTGCTCCCGGTGGAAGGCCCATCAAGCAAGAGCCGTACGAGCCTGGAGAGTACAGCAACAATTTGTCGCCGTCGCAGACACCAACTGGCCTGGTGAGTTGAAACTTTTTGGTATCAGAAGCTGGAAGAACGTCAGCTTAACACTCAGATGTACTTTATCCAAATAGAATGGGAATACCCATTTGAATTGGCGGTTTTGGCGCCAATGCACCAACTTGGTTCTGGAACATTCTAGAACGGTGTGTGATGCCTTACTCGAAATCCCAGAGCCTCAGTATTCATTTGAGCCATTACACACCCTTCTAGAATGTTCCAGAACAGGTTCGGCCCCAAAGCCGCCAATTCAAACGGATATTCTTTTTCCATAAGGATAATAGTACATTAAAAATTTGTGAAATAGAAGTATGGCAAGATTTGCAACACTAAACTAAAACCTAACAAAGCATTGTATCCTTAAAATTTAGGCCTCGGCCGGATTCATGTCTCAGCTGCAGGAGATGCAAATCACCAGCCCGGGCGCCTTCCAGAACCCGCAGAATCCGCACCAGAACTCGCCGACTCAGCAGCAGCACCACTCTCAGATGGGCGGCCAGCCCAACCAGTTCATGGTGGGAAGTCTTCCAGCCTCTCTTGCCGGCCAGCAATACATGAGCAGGGCATTTTTCCAGCAGAGCCCGCCTCTCGCCGCCATAAGCAGCGCTTCGCTGAGCGAGTACAGTACTCCGAATACGACCTGGTCCCCGTTGCAGCAGGCCGGACAGATGTTGATGGGCGGTATGCCAAATGGCCAGTATGGAGATTTGACGATGGAGGATCTGAGCTCGTTGCAGGTAAGATTGGCTTTGGATTTGTAATGTAGTTGGCGGGAAATTCAAAATTTTTGGGGGTTCTGCCCAGTTTATTTGGGGTTAGCCATAATTCAAATGTTCAGTCCCAGAAAATATAGTTTAAGCCAGCAAAATGGTTCAAAATCAAAATCTTGGTTTGAATTCGCGCCATATACATCGGAAGCTCCAAATCTGTTATGGAACATTCTAGAAGGCTGAGTAATGGCTCCAACCAAAGCTCAGAGTCTCAGTATTAATTTGTTGACCATTAGTCGACCTTCAAGAATGTTCCAGAACAGGTTTAGATCTGCCGATGTATATGGCGCGAATTCAACCCAAATTTTTGATTTTGAACCATATTGCTGGTGCGAACTGTATGACCCAATTTATCCGTTACCAAAATGTCATAAAAGTGCAACTTTATTCGAGATTCATTAATGTTTCATTTTTCAGAACCGCGGACCATTGCTCCAAGGCGACCCGATGATCGGAAGTTTGGCGGGCGCGCAGATGAGCCCTGAAATCCAATGGGACATTGCCGGCTTCTCTCCGGACGCTGCCACCGGCGGAAACGTGCAGCAAGGCGGAGGCAACAATGGAGGCCACCACGCTCATGGCAACAATCAGAATCCCGTGACGAGTATGGACTATTAAGGCACAAAATACGGAGATTATCGGAGAAGGGTATCCAATATATAATATATACATTTTACAAATAATTATCGTCCGTTATGCGAGAAGTCTTGAATTTTTTGATCTTGAGAAGTAATTCGGGATTGGGCTCTCTGGTGAAGAATGCGATTCAAAATGCAAAAGAGAAATAAAAATGTAACTAAAAAGAAAGAATAAAAAAGACCTCTCGCAAACAGGCGAAAGTTGATAAACCGTTATTGTCCTATTTAATCAATAATGTTTCATGTTGAAAGATAGTATATCCGAGCCATTAAATGAATTTTATGATTATATTTGTATCCGTTACTTTATTTTATGTTGTAAATATTCGATAAAACATGTGCGCAATTGAGTAAATGACTTTGTGAATAATTGATTCAAATTGGAGGTTTTGGCGGGAATTTGAAAATGTCATTTGAAACTGACGTCAGATTTTTAGAGCAAGTGGTCTCTGATACATTTCTCAACTTTTTATGGATTAGCGATCCTTATATGAAATTTTACTGCCACGCCGAAAAAAAGCAACTTTGTCCCAAATTCTCGAAGTAACCTATAAAAAGGTCAAAAATGTTGCTCACATGTTTCTTTTTTCTTGGATCAATCATTACTTACTATTTTTTATCTTTGCCACGTAATATAGGTTTCGTTGTGCGCAAGATACGTTCAAATTATCCGGCTCCTATTCATGTTTCTTTCTTTCTGTCAGGCACATATTCATCATTTGTAAATATATAGTTTAAATTTTGTATAGCAATGTTCCAGTGAATTCAATACTTTTTGACGCTCTGTCTTGAAGAAAGTACCAGAAAAAGTTTTTATACCAAGCAAAATGCCCCCAAGGGTTTAAAATCCACAAATTTCTAACGATATGCCTTCAGGGCACGTAAGCCTAGTGACAGATTCTTATACCGAGAACTAGTATCCTAGGCTTAGAGTTCACAATTTCAAACAAGTTGCTCTAGGGTAAATTTTTTATAGGATTCCCTATACCACATTTTGAGTGTCTTCTTTAGGCCATAAAATTCCAGGACCTCCTAATCTCGGAATAGATGACCCCAGGGCAAATTCTTGATCTTTCCAAAAAAGATCAACTTTTTCTCGTAGTTTCTCGTACTTTGTCTCGCCGGATCTTGGCGATTTAACTTGTCTTCTTCTAAGTTCATAGAACAAAATTCGATAGTATACTTTGAATTGTGAATGGATCAATTGTATATAGTTTTTTCATTATTCAAAATGTATAAAGTATATAAAAAGTTAAACGCAATTACGGTTGTAAATAGGAATGTGTCTATAAGTTTGTTCCCGAATACTATTGTTTTGTACATACATTGTGTTGCCGCCCTTGAATTGTATCCCTTGAAGTCAGGTCTGTACATTACAATGTTTATTTGTTATATATCTTATACATAGACTGTACAGCTTATATATACATAACATATATTTTATTTATTATAATCCCAATGTAAATAAAGAAATTTTTATTTTACTTTTGCTTTTAATTGAAAGGAGACAATGCAAATTTGATAGAAAACGTTTGCGATGCGAAGTAAAGTATGAAAGTAACTGTTTGAATCATTTGCTGCAAGGCTGGAAGAGACAAATTTGCAATTTGGAGTAAATTTGCAGGTAGCTTACAATGATTGCAGGTAGCTTCAGGACATTGATCCCAGTGATTAAGACGGCTTCTGGAATTAGTGAATAGTGCGAAATGCCCTTTTAAGTTGTGTCCTTTTAAAGTTTAAACTAAAAATGGTCAGAGCTCTCAAATATTGTGGGTTTACGACCTATTTTTTCCGCAAAAACTGTTGTTTTTGGTCTGAATTTTATTATTTCATTCAGTTGGCATCTCATCCGAAAAAATTAACCGGAATTATATCAACGTGTGGGTTTATTTGATATCCGGATCATTGAGGTCCAAGGAAAGTAGCCAGAACAAGTTTGGGGGTTTTAAACCGCTTGAGCTTTCTGTTTTTAGACATTAGCGCACACTTCATCATCGCTTAGACAAAAAATTGACCTTTTGTATATCCAAAAATGTTCAAAGTTGTTTTGAAATATGAGCTTGAGAAACTTCTAGACCAAACTATTTTGGGTAGACAGCACACAGAAATGTTTCTCTCTTGAAAGCGATCCCTTCACCGTTATCCATTTCATTGAGGTCCAAGAAAACCGAAATTTTGCGGTACAAGTTTGAATCTTTGATTTCAAACTTTGATTTCTAATTGCGTTTTATATTATTTGTGGCTTTGCAAATCTGTACCTGTATGGAATAAAAATTTTCACTATACAATGCCCATTCATGCAATAAAAAGGCACAGTGGTGGCATTTCAAGGTTAAAACCGTTATTCACAGAACAATGCAATGAAAATGGAAACGAAAATGCAAATAAGCAGCACAATTTATGACACAAATCATGAGTTTCCTCACTAATTTTATTTTACCTATAAAACTTTCCTCTTACCGCAAACTTTCTAATGGGTGTCTTTGCTTTGTAACGGTCCCATTCATCCAGAGGTGCCGGCTTTTAATGGGTTTATTGCCGATGCTCAAGTGCTCATCCAAATATGGTTTTCATGACCGATTCCAAAGTTTTATTACTCATTCTTTTCGAATGCCACCGCCCATAATTTGTGTTTCAAATGTTTTGTTATTTTCTTTTACAGTTATTCCATAAGCCATTTCTTCTTGTTTTCCCATACTAACTTGAAAATTTTTCTAAAATACTTTTGATTGAAGATTTGCCCGCTGGCTAACGAATTTCACTAATTTCTGGAACATTTGTTTACAAATTTTTAAAATTTGTAAAACCCAAAATAAAATCGAAAAAAAAATTTCGAAACACAAAATCAAAATGTTCCCGTTCCGCAGGATATGATTCCAAAGTCATGTGTCCGGAAATTTGAAATCATGCTGTGGATTTCACAGGCTCCACCCATATTATTCTCGAATATTCCAATGCTCCATTGGAATTCCAATGGAGCATTCCAATATTCCAATTCCTCAAAATGTCAATTTTACCAAAAAGTGCCCCAATCACTATTCTTCTACTACAGTTATTTTATTTTCTGCCTGCTCCGAGCGCGACTGCGTGTCCTCTGCCGCTACCATTGCGACCATATTAACTTGTGCGCAGTACGAGGATACGTCGTTGCGCCGAGGACCGCTACATTCCAATGAAAATCTGACAATTTCGGATGAAAATTTTCAATGTTGCGATCAGTCCCGCAGGGTATGAGTCCTCAGTCATGTAAATGCAACTTTGAATCATGTATGACGCACATGCCCTGCGGAAATGGTGATGCAAATGAGTTTTCTCGAGTACTGTAATCCTCCAAATTGCTGAAAACTTGGATTTTGAACCAAGAAGTGCGAATTTGCACCATATTTCTACTACAGTTATTAATTCGTCGTTCCTTGTGGCTCATCCTGCAGGATATGAGTGCATAGCCATGTATACACAATTTCAGGTCATGGCAATCACTTCGTGTCCTGCGGGAAGGGTCACTCCCGAGAGTGCTTACATTCCACCGAAAATTTCAAATAAATATGTGCCTTATAAATATCCATACGCTGCCCCTTGCGTATATTCCGGTAAAAATAGCTATATGTTTCCAACTACCCATAATCCAGACACAATGCAATGTCTTAAATGAGCCATTAATATTCCACTTACCTTTCCAAAGATGACCCGCAATTGACCTTTCCTACCAAGTGTCACTTCCGCTCAATTCCTAACCGGGCTATCTCGATTTTTATTTCCTCGGTATGAATTTCATACCAACAGTCTGTATTTGATAAATTTTAGGCCGAAACACAAAATTAACCGTTCCTGCTGGTTCATCCCGCAGGATATGAGTTCCTACTATGTATATGCAATTTTGAAATCATAAGAAGTACTACATATCCTGCGGGAAGGACCACACGCATATTTTTCCCGAATACTTCAATGCCTCAATCTCAATATTAGCCAAACAATTCTGGTACTATTCTTCTATTGCGGCATTTTTATTTTCCGCTGAGATTTTTCACTCTCTGCGCGACAACTGCACCATTGTGACAGATAGCTCGATCACTGCCAGAGAATGTGCCATCGCGTAACGATTGAGATATTACGAAACGACCCCATCCTCCGGGATAAGAGTACATAGTCATGTTGGAACCGTACAAAATCATGATAATAAACTTCTTGACCTGCAGGAAGGAATCTTCTTCCGTTCCACTTCGGCTCATTTACTATTCCAATGATTCATAAACTAAAATTATTACTATTATACTATTACAATTTTTACTATTATACTAAAAATTACTATTACTGAACCAACAAGTCAATTTTGTACATTGCTCAAGACCCACAACCCAGGAATTTACCCAAATAATGTATTCGGCCATATTATTCTACCACAGCTCAGTAGACGCATCGATTCTTGACGCGATATATTCTGTCGCATTCTAACATTCCGTTATATGCAAATGCGAACAGAAACGCCATATTTCCTTTTCTATCCCAAAAAATCCCAATACATTCTTACTTATGTCCAATACCCAAAATTACAATTGTATCCGAAATTGTAATCAACAGCTAGATTCAACCCTAAATTCTACCGCTACTCTACCCTAAATTCTATTCATTATTCTCTACGCACTTCCATCACAACCGTATATCCTTTCCTGTGAACATTGTAGTGAAATCAGATTGTGCACAGAAACGGGATATGCCATTGTGTTGGAAATCTATGCCTATTCGACTAAAATTTTAGCGGATATTTCGAAAATCGACGAACGCTCAGATTATAGTGTCCTTCTCATTTAATGTATTCCCTTTAATTAGACTTCTTCCCCTAAAATTAGCTCTCTTCCCATAATTAGCCCCCCGTTCTCCGTGCTTGTTTGAAAAATTAGCCCGTATGGGGTATAATTATAGGTATTACGGTAGTCACAATGTCTAAAATTAGGCTTAGCTTGGCCCTAAGAATAAGTCTAGCCGTTAAGTTAAATATTTACACTGAAATTTTTCGTAAAACATATTTTGCACTTAAAATGTCTTCTCAAATTTTTTACAGAACCTTGGAGCAATCCCCTGGAGAATTATTGGCAAAAAAGAATTTCCATGGGGGCATTTACTACCACCCCTAAGCTTTGACGCGCCGAAAAATTTGAATAATGTTTTTGTTATGGTATTAATGACGTATTTTAACATTTTTAACGGTATTTGCTAAAGCTTTCTATTTTATTAAACCAACGAGCAAATCAAACGGTTTCTAAGAAGTGTTTTCAAATTTTTACATCATGTTTTGTATTGGTGGTTCATAATAGGGTTGGATCCCCTCCCCGCGGGGATCCCCGTTTTCCCCGCTTCCCCCTTCCCCGTTTTCCCCGTTTTTCCCCCTTCCCCGTTTGCCACGGGGAAAACGGACATCAACCCAACTGGGGGGTAAACGTCTACAGTGCTAAACAACACTCGCCACATGTCTTTGCGCCAGCGACGCAGAGGATTTGTATGATAAGCATGAGAAAGAGAGTGTTCTAGCCGCCTCGGCCCAGTAAAAAGAGCTTTTACTGCATGCAGCCAGTGAAGAGCTCTTTTTACTGGCTGGAGCCAGTAAATTTATTTAATTATGGGTTGGAGGGAAGCGAGTGCGTTAGAGATACACACTCTCTCTCGCAAACTGAGCATCAGCTCAAAATGTTGCGATTTGCCAGCTAGAACACTCTCTTTCTCATGCTTACCATACAAATCCTCTGCGTCGCTGGCGCAAAGACATGTGGCGAGTGTTGTTTAGCACTGCAGACGTTTACCCCCCAGTTGGGTGGTAACCGGGAAAACGGGGATCCCCGTTTTGAAAGCGGGGAAACGGGGAAAAACGGGGAAATGACAAGCACCCCTAAGAATAGGTCAGAGAAGCCGACAAGCACCCCTAAGAATGCATCCGGCCGCGCCCGATAGGGCGCAGCCGGCGAAAATTTTGGGAAATTTTCGACGAACATTCAAATTTTTGAAAGAAAGTTGACCCCAATTCTTAAATTTTCTTCACCGTCTGGGGCTGTCGCTTAACCCTACTATCTTTTATAGTACTTTCTGTGCCCAGCTCGAATATTACTACTATTATTATAGATTACATATTGTTTCGTTGTCTATTCAAACTGAATAATTCAAATAGAATAGTTAATAATAGAATAGTTAATAATAATTATTTAGAAAAATGAGTCATTTTCCTCTGAGCATATCTAATTTTGCAAAATTTTCGCCTGCGGCGCTATTTTTTCTCTAACTTTGTATTACGTCTCATTGTTTTTCCAAAATTTCAGGCCGAAAATTTGTGGAATTTTCAATATATAGTCAAAATTTTCAGTGTTATAATTTATTTCAATGCTTTATTACAGTCAATTTTTAAAGAGAAAGCCAATTTTTTTGCAAAAAATTTTTCCTGCGGCACTTTTTTTGCCGCAATTTTTCTACATAATTTTTCGAAAAAATGACTCTGATAGGTGCTATGACTAGCTATGACGTAATCACTAGGGTTGGATCCCCCCGCGGGGATCCCCGTTTTCCCCGCTTCCCCCTTCCCCGTTTTCCCCGTTTTTCCCCCTTCCCCGTTTGCCACGGGGAAAACGGGGATCCCCGTTTTGAAAGCGGGGAAACGGGGAAATGACAAGCACCCCTAAGAATAGGTCAGAGAAGCCGACAAGCACCCCTAAGAATGCATCCGGCCGCGCCCGATAGGGCGCGGCCGGCGAAAATTTTGGGAAATTTTCGACGAACATTCAAATTTTTGAAAGAAAGTTGACCCCAATTCTCAAATTTTCTTCACCGTCTGGGGGCTGTCGCCCCCAGACTCCACTATCTTTTATACTTTCTGTGCCCAGCTCGAATATTTCTTCGAAAAGACTTCTTGTCTGGCGTCATTAAAACGAATGTTTCTGTTAGAATGGTTCAGATAGAATAATAGAATTTATTATGAAAACACAATAAAATGGCGACTGCATATTATTTAGAAAAATGAGTCATTTTCCTCTGAGCATGTCTAATTTTGAAAAATTTTCGCCTGCGGCGCTATTTTTTCTCTAACTTTGTATTACGTCTCATTGTTTTTCCAAAATTTCGGGCCGAAAATTTGTGGAATTTTCAATATATAGTCAAAATTTTCAATGTTATAATTTATTTCAATGATTTATTACAGTCAATTTTTAAAGAGAAAGCCAATTAAAAACCCGCCGATGCCGTTCCCCGTTTTCCCCCTTCCCCGCCCCCTGCGGGGGGGATCCAACCCTAGTTCATAAGATGTGGTATGCATCGTCGATAAACCTCCGTTCCTTCGTATTACTCATCGGTTTTCGACATGTTGGCCATAAATCTGATGATACTCACCCTATCTCACTTTTTTCTCGTGATTTCACCCCAGTTTTCAGAATTTTTCTAGCTTCATTTTTGACTTATTTAACTAAAAATCGAATCATACATCATTGTACCTTTGTAAAAGTTGTCCAATTTATCGAATTCTAGTCGACTGCACACTTTTTCGCACAAAAATTTTGTAATTGTTTTCGAAAACCATTGGATCCCGCCTATGGTAATTTTGGGAATTTTTTGTGCAAACGGTACAATGGAGCATAGTTCAATAAGTTGAATAACTTTTACATAGGTATTATGTGAGTCTGATGCGATTTTTAGATATATATAGTTAAAAACAATAATGACTGTTTCCGAAAAAGGTGCATTTTTATTGAAAAATTTTACAGTTAGAAAATTTCTGATAAATGGGTCGAATTCACGACAAAAAAAATGTAAAATGAGCGTTTCTCTAGAGAAATCGAATCTATACAATGCTGTTTACTTCCTTCCTCTATCTAAAATTCACTTTAAGTTGACACAATTCCAGGACATTCAATTTTCTAGAAGATACCGGAAAATGCTAACCAAATATGTACAATATGTTTCCAAAAAAGTTGGCCTCCGGCTGCTATTTTCTTCATTCAAAATGTATTTAACTTCAGGAAATTACTTTACGCTATCGCGACACTATACTAATTTTCAAACTTTTACATTTTTCTTTCAAACTTTTGCAATTTTGAAACTGTTTAATTTTCAAACTCTCAACTTTCCGCAACGTTCAGATAACCAAAATTGCATAAATATGCCTTTGCACTTTTATCGACTCAATTTACGTAAACACACAATTTAAGCCATCATCAATCGGGCAGGTGCAAAAGCACATTGGCCGAACTCAACTCTCACTTTCATCAAGCATTCCAGTCAAGAGTGCCAAATTAATAATAAAAATGCTTCTCCATGCGATATTTTCCTTCCAAAGACGCACGACAAAGGAGTTTGCTCAGCTTTTCTTTAGCCGAGTAACTGTGTTTTAGTATGCTCTCATCCGAGATTGGGCCTATAGTTTTGGAGACACAAAGAAAAATTTTGTGTATATCTTGATCCTGTATCGATTCTTTGGCGGTTCTTGATGACTTAATTATTCTTCGGTGTATACCAAGTGGGAGATGCGAGATCTCGACTTTAAGCCTAAGCTTATTCTTAAATGAGAGCCTAAGCCTTAATTGATGGCCACTGATTCCTTTACCCCTATTTGGGCACAACATTAATGCCCAGCTAATAAATCTCTCTTTGTCCAGCTAATAAATTTTTTTTTCCGGTGAAATTTCACAAATCTTATTTGTTTGGAAATGTGCTTATTCTTTTAATGTACTTGGCCAACTTTGCTCTTTGGTTTGCGATCAATTACTTTCATCATGCTGGAATCTTGTGGGAAATGTGCAGTTTTATCTTTTTATTGATATTTTTTTACATTTCAAAAGATTTGAAGCGTTTCAAATTTTGTGTTACAGCCAACAGGCTAAAATTTTTTGTTAATTGAGATACAACCGAGTCTCGGAATAAGGCTGTAATCGGATCAAGGGAGCAAAGAAAATCCGCGATATTCCAAGACCCGCGTTGTTCCGAGACGCATTATTTCGATACTCGACTGTACTAAAATGAAGGTTTATATTTCGCATATTTACTCGATAACATTTTAATAAAAATGTTGAGCTTTTCCTATGCCGAGTAATCAAACGTTGACTTTATTTCACATGAATGTTAATGAAAAAGCAAATTTCGTTTAGATTCTCTTTTTAGAGTTTTCCAATTTTCCATCCATTTTTGACTCCATTTGGTCAATGCTATTCTATTTTGTTTGCAGTAATCGTGACGATCCATACCTTTTTTGTGAACCGAAACGAATACTAATACTAACAATCTCATCGTCTGGCTTTGTTCAACTCGAATTTACTCAGGTTCAAACTGAGGCTAGACCATAGGATTATAGAACAGTTTCTCTTTGGACGCCATTGAAGCATGGTTGCAGAAAACTTCAAATTTCAAAACTTCAAATTTCAAGTAAATGATAGTCCCAAGCGGATTTGTCTGTAAAAAACTCGGGTGCTATCCGATTATCGGGGGGGGGGAAATTTCTATACATATTTATATAGTAAAAAATCAATAGGGGGGACCCTATTGATTTTTTACGAATGTATTTCAAAAAATACATTTAGATCCATGGGGTACCCCCTATGGATTTAAAAATTTTTGAAAATTTTTTTCCAAAAAATCCATAGGGGGGACCCTATTGATTTAAATGTATTATTTGAAATACATTTGTAAAAAAAATCAATAGGGTCCCCCCTATGGATTTTTTGGAAAAAAATTTCGAAAAAAATTTTCAAAAATTTTTTTCTCAAAAAATTCATAGGGGGTACCCTATCGATTAAAAAAATATTTTTGCTAACAATTCGTAAAAAATCAATAGGGTCCCCCTATTGATTTTTTACTATATAAATATGTATAGAAATTTCCCCCCCCGATAACCGGTTCCCCCCCGATAATCGGATAGCACCAAAACTCGTACAAACGCCTACAATGGCTCACAAGGACTTCGAGGTTTTCTGCATTGAAGGTTCGAAAACCGACAATGTCTTTAGTTTTTTTATGTTTATTTGGTAGCATATTCAAGATTAAATGACACTGAGTCTGTTGATTACTTTTTAATTTCTTTACTTTGTTGACGAAATTTTATCGAACAAAGTTTTATAATCTCCCAATTTTCTCACATTTTTCTTCGCCAGACAAATTTGATTTCCAGGAACTTAAGAAAAATCCTTAAGTTAGCTACCAAACCCCAGACACAAGTCTTGTAGTCTTGACTTGCCAAGTAGACATGATTTCAGGTGTACTTATGTAGTCCATTTCAAGAAAAGTGCCAAATCCGTAGAATTGTAAACTTGGCTGTGATTTCTAATGACTATTTGGTCTTTAATGTCTTTAATTCTCGTCTATTGTTTGCTTCCCCTTCAATACCTTGCCTACCACTAATATCTCTAGCCTAAATCCGCCAAGCCAATTCACCTCCCACCGCGCACAAATGATGTCGAGATTCTCGATTCACGCACAATTCTCACTTGGCACTAATTTGACATTTCTCTTTTTAACCGCTTTCACCGTTACGTGTTGGCATTTCATACTTTTAATTGCCTCACGGGCCCTCTCGACTCTCAAGATTGTCCCAACTACACACACCTGAGCAGGCTACAATCCCGCTTTCAGGTAAGTGTTGGCATCGATAAGCAAAGGCCAACAATAATTTCCTCCGGCGTTATTAGTTTTGCTCTCGGGGAATCAGTTTAAACTAAAGTTGATTGACTTTCAATGGCATTGAGTGAATGTGATATTTGATGCGATACCTGATGCGGATGTGTTTTGTTTCACCCACCTGTCTTGCCCTATTGGACCGCTTGGATTGTACATTTACTGGGCTCTAATTTAGTTTTTTTCCGGTTGGTATGAGAAGGAAAAGTTGGCTTACGGTGACATTTGCAGTCTCATGCTCTTGACTTAAAATGACGTTCACGTGCTCATTAGTGTGGCAAACAGTCTTTTTGTACTTTTATCGTAGCCCAGGATCCAAAACAAATTCCAATTGCGTCAGAGGAAGAGAAAGCGGATTAACATTTTAGTATCAAAAGCAGTTCTTGGCATGAAACTAGTTTTATTTTTCGCGCCACATTTAGAAGTTGGTATCAAAATTTGGCACTTTGGAAAATTGATGCCGAAAAAAGACTAATCCGATCAAAACATTTAGTTTAAAATTTTAGTGTCTATTGCCTGGGGCTATTATAAGCTTAGGAAGCGTGTCGCGCACTGGACAAGATGTTGTGCCCTAGAGGAATAACACTAAGAGTATTGAGTGAAATTTAAAACTCGCGAGAGAGCAAAACACAAAGTAGACAGAATATTCGCAAGGAAAGCAAAGTGCATGTATCGGTGAAACTATCGGAAATGAAAGTGCTCATTCTCGCGCTGTGGAAATGCGGTTATTAAATGCTGGAAGCTATATATGGCCGAGGGTTGTGTAGGAATGATGTTGGATGTGTAGTGATTTAATACTTAACTCTTGAATTATTTATCTTCTTATCTGAGAAATCTGTTAAGAGTTTTTCTTACCTTTATGTGCATACAGTCCAATTGGGATCTCTCCGAAGATGCCTAAACCTCTTGGACTTGTTCTTACAGAATTTCAATTCTCACCATTTCACTTATTGAAAAAGTTTTTCCATTATAATTTTCCACAAAATAATGTTTCTTACACTAATTTTACACTAATCATATGCACAAAAAATATCGAAAACCCATGTACTATTGTCATAGTTCACCATACGAATTTGTTTCTAGATTTCGTTCTCGAATTCCTAGAAGATTCTGGAAGAGGCTCCTCACTATCCATAATTTAATGCATTAAACTAAATGCAGTCATTTTTTTAATTACAGCAAATTTTTAAATATGCAAACATAAAATATAAATATTTTGCCAATATGGTGTTGTTTTGGTCAAAAATATCGCAAAACTAAAACTAGTCTTGCTTATTATTATCCTTATCTAATTCCTAGACAAATTAATCAAGGAATAAGATGTTACGATAAATTAAAACATAAGCGCAAAACTTCTCAGAAGTAACGGAGATTAAGGAATACAGATATTGCATCACAATGTTTCTTAATGATACCACGCTGCTAGACAGAAATGTTTCACGGAGATTTTCGAGACACTTTGTTATACGAGGTAAAGTTCAAAGATATGTATTAGGAAAAGGATTCCATAGGACTGCCCAGCGGCTTCGCCGCACGGCGGCGCCCACGGTCATCCAGGATTTCCGGAAGCCATACATCCCGGCAGAATCGATCTTTGTCGGCGAGACCGGTACCAATCGTCTTGTCTCGCCGAGACGAAGCGATTGACGTATCACACGCCCGGATCCGAGCACCGACTGGAAAGTTAGCCCCGCCCCAAATCCAGGATTTTCCGGATTTCCGGAAGCCATAAATCCCGGCAGAATCGATCTTTGTCGGCGAGACCGGTACCAATCGTCTTGTCTCGCCGAGACGAAGCGATTGACGTATCACACGCCCGGATCCGAGCACCGACTGGAAAGTTGCCCTTTCACGCGGCACACGTGACACACGGATGTCACGTTTTCACGGATGTCAACCCCAAATCTGACATTGATAACCCCCCCCTAAAATCATGGGTTTTTGGGTGGTACTCGCGAGTTTGGGGTCCGGAACCCCCAAAAAGTGGGTTATTCTATTGCGGGCGGAACACGGACACCAATCAACTTAGAGGGACCCGATGGGTGATGTCTCAAATTAGAGCTAAGACTCTGAGTTACCGATCGGAGTATTACACGCAGGATCTCGATACATGGTTTTCGAGATTCAAGTCATTTTGTCTCAAATTCTCGAATTTTAAAGAAAATCCAACAATTTGAGACAAAAAGACTGGAATATCGAGAACCTTTAATCGAAATCCAGCGCGCAATATGCCGATCTGGTAGCCCAGGGTCTTAGCTCTGGTTTGGGTCATTACCCATCTAGAATGTTCCAGAAAAACGTTATGACGAAAATGGCTGCGTGGGTTTGACCGGTTGCCGGATGATTTTTTACATTCCTGTGTTTCCGATTCTGAAGAAAGAATAATTGAATGAACGATGTCTTTTTCCGTCGAGTAAAATTTTTTGACCGTTTCCAAAAATAAAGATTGTTTAATAATTTTCACTTAATTTTCCCTAAATAATAAAACGCATGAGCCAATAGAAAATCCTTGCTTCCGCCTCCAAAGAGCAGAGAACACCATTATATTTGCCTGGAATTTTGGAGTTTAGTATAATTACACTTCCTCAATTTCCTAATATGTCTAATTCTCGTTAAAGAATCTCACTCCTTATGCCACAGGCAAAATTTTGTGTATAGTAAACAAGCATTTACTGGAAAGGGTCAACGATTACACTTTTAATATTTTTTATTGAAAAGCAAATGCCTCCGGCATATAACTACCTGTGCAAAGTACACAATTGCAATCTACAGCAAAATCCTAATAGGCTTAAAGATATGCCATCCTTTAGCGTTTAAATGTCGTTGATCGCTTTCAAGAAAACAAGAATATTTTGATCCCTCAAATCCAGATTAAGAAGAATCCCGGTTGGTTTGAAAGAATGAGATTTCTAACAAATCCGATATTTTCGCACTATGAATTATTAGAACGGAACTTGGAAAGTGTTTTATGGAATTGCGTAGGGATATGTTTTTATTTGTATAGTGCTCCCATTGGACCCTTTAATCTGGACGGGAAGTTGTAATTGCTGTGAAGGTGTATGCCCTAAAAGGCTCTTGTAAAAACAAAATTACTCATTTTTTCACAGATTTTTAGCGTCATAGTCTGACAAAGTATGCTTCACGGTTATTGCTTCCCAGCTTTTGAGTCACAGCTTTGAAGCTTCATAAGCTCACAAACTATGGTTCACAGTCATTATGTCACTGCTTTTAATTCACGGCTTTGAAATTTTATAAGCTCACAGACTACGCTTCACAATTCCGCAAAATTCCACCAATTCCACCAAAACAATAGCGTTAGTTTTCACGAATTAGTGCACGGCATATACAAAGGCACACAAAGAGCGCCAACATACAATTCATTGCCAGATTCGAGGCAATCTAATATCCAACAAAGGAGATTCAAATATCAGGGTTTACCCACCAAATGGCATCGTTTCCGCCAAAATTTTGACCTTGGCCCCCAAAGGCCGTGCGTGGAAACTAACTCTATATTATCTGTATCTAAAAAGCTGACCGCGGTGCAAATACAACAATGCAACAGTTAGCGCGTAGACACAAACAGAGAAATTGGGTAATTAAACCGGCAGACACAGACATTCTCTGCGCTCTAACATGTTGCGTTGTCTTTTCTTGGTGCCGCACACAAGCCCTCTTTTGACCCTGTCTCAACATATAGGGCAAATTGGGTATTTAAACCGAAAAATGCCCAATTAAATTGCTACGCTAAAACTGACAAGCTGCAGCTTGTGCGTACAGCTAGAGCAGTCAGATTTTAAGATACAGATAATAATGTTTGGAAATTTATTGGGTAGATTTATTGCGAAACTGGATTCTTCACTGTAGCTTTCACTTCAATCACGTAACTAAGCTTTAACTATGGTAGAAAAACGTAATCCTCCACTCTTACCTAAACCGCAATGTAAGTGTCACGAGTCCCCTGTGGCCGAAAAATTTTATGCTTTTTACGGCTTTTCCAACCAATATGATGGAACCTCCCTATAGTAAATCGCCCCGCTGATCTCGAATCCGGGGTCGGATTAATTCTCGGCTCACGTGAAACGTGAGTTACGTGATTTACGTGGGTCACGTAAAAGGGCAAGTATCTCCGTCGAGGCTCGGATCCGGGCGTGTGATATACCAATCGCTTCCTCTCGGCGAGACAAGACGATTGGTACCGGTTTCTCCGGGTACATCGGCGTTTTCCGGAAGATATGGCTTCCGTAAAATCCTGGATTTGGGGCGTGGTCCGCGGCGATAGAGACGGGTTCTCCCTCCTTGTTCTCTTTCTATATTATTTCTTGCTTGAAATGTTCAAATTTGCAGTTTCATGATAAAGTTTCCTTTTTGTCTTCAGATGTGACGTTTGGTCATCCTGTGACATCGAATTGACATTCCCATTCAACTATACTCTCCAAGTATAGTTGAATTTCACATGAAAATCCTGTCATTATGTGTACTCTGCTTTAAAACAACTACCAATGTAAATATCAGATTGTCCACAAATTGTACATCTATACCATTGCGCGGTGTATGCTCTCGCAGTTACGTGTTCAAATATGGTGATGCGACATATTTCTTCACGTGATGAAATATGATGAAATTCTCATATGAAATGAGCATGAAATTTGCCCTGCTTTTTTCACATTTTAGAAATATTTTCGGTAACCATTTTCTTAATATCTGGAAAATGAATTCGGGATTAGTGTTACCACAAAAAATCGATTTCAATTTCCTTTCTGATATCAAAGTTTTGATGACAGCTTCAAATCCATAAAATTTGGCAGGTAGCTCAAAAAATAAACAAAAAATCATCATTATGTAAATTTTCATTTTCATAAAAAAATTTTTTCCTTTTTTTGCACTTTAAAGATGGTACGGTGTGTTTGGTGTCAGGAAAATTCCTATCGGGTGACCATTAATTTCTGACACCACTTTAAAACAATGAATATTTCTTTTATAATGAATGGATGACTATGAGTGTTTGGTATTATTTGGTTGCCCATTTTGTCTGCTTTAATCTGGTATATAGCTTTCATATATTACCACACAAAATATTTAAAATATCACACAAAGTGTACGAAAACCCCGTGTATAAATTTTTGGAAGATATTTTCCACGTTTTACTAATTTTTGTTCAGAATTTTAGTTATTTCGAAAAAACGGTTTTAGCAGTCTTATTGTACAGTTTGTGGACTACAAAGTAGTTTTTACGGAATAATTTTTGGTTTGATTATCGGCGAGATATGAGCATTTTCGGACACCATACTTTTGAAGTAAATTAAGAAATGTTTTTGTTAGTGTTCAAAATTAAAAATTTTAGAAAGCAGCGTGATAGAAACGTAGTATGCCCAATAGATCAAATAACTGCAAATTTTGTCTAGTTTTCAACGATATATAACTTTAATACTTTATCTCATGAAGTATTCAATATTTCACAGAATGTGTACAACAACCTCTAAATTCATTTTAGGTTTTGCATATATTTTTTGTTTTTTGAACATGGTTTTCACTTATCGAGAAAATCTGTTTCACTAGCCTTATTCTTCATTCTGTGCTCTACCACACACTTTTTACAGATTTGTCTTTCGTTGGATTATCGCTGAGTTATGAGCGTTTTTAGAAACCACACTTGCCCAAAATTTATACAGCCCTCAAAACTTTATACAGGGGGTGTATAATAAACTTTGTGTGATATTTTAAATATTTTGTGTGGTAATATATGAAAGCTATATACCAGATTAAAGCAGACAAAATGGGCAACCAAATAATACCAAACACTCATAGTCATCCATTCATTATAAAAGAAATATTCATTGTTTTAAAGTGGTGTCAGAAATTAATGGTCACCCGATAATGTGTCTAGTTTATTGTATGAAAAAATCAGTTTAACCTGATTGAGAAAAGGTATCGCTAGTTGAAAAACAAGTACACCACAAAAAATTGGGCCACCCTGTACTTTCGTGTACTGCCAAAAAGCTATACACTTTCCGATGCTTCTATTTCATGCCTGTATTCAACTAAATTATCCTTTGTAACTTTGAGAATCGTGATATAAATTACTCATCTTTTCACCTCTACTTCACTTGTTATTACCGGTGGAATGATTAGGTCGTCCCATAAGCCTTTCTATGTTGTTGATTCATCATAAGCCATGAATCATGTCTGATATCTCCGGCTGCTCTTGACTTATTAATTAACATGTCACCAATATTGGTGACATTTCTATTTTACCTACATTATTTTTATTTTTACAATATAAATAATACTTCCCCTTTACCTTCCAGGTAAGATGACAAAAAATTAGCTTCGCTCCGCTTCCCAGATTTTGTATTCATGTTGCTCAGTCTAGTTCAAGAACATTCCATACTCATTCCTAATAGTAAATAAATTCTTCCCAGGATACAAAATTAAATTGGGCGCTTTCATGGCAATTAGTCTGAATCTGTTATTACCTGCGCATGCAAATCTTGTTTGTTTCACGGGAATTCTGGCGTGTTGATTAGGCGGCTAGGTTCCCAGAACAGAATTCTGTCTTCTCACACTTATTTCAATGGAACGGAATTGAACTTGGTAATGAGAAACGAGAGTGGGAGTTTTGTACTTGGCTTGAAGAAGTTTGACATTTATTGTTACAGAACCCCAATGTTTTTGTCTAGGTTTTTTCCGATATTCGATTTTGTCGACGTTAAAATTTTATGCTCTACTAAACAGATCACTTTTGTTAGTAAAAATGATGTTGAAAAAGATTTAAAAAAGTATAGTATATAAGCAGTCCATAAAAGTACAAAAAGTGATTCACTTCATTCTCAGCATTGAAATGCTTGAGGCATTTAAATGTTAAGTGAAAAATATTGCAAAACGCAGACATATTTTTCAACAAAGTACAAAAACAGAGAAAAACTGTACGAAAAAGCACTTCAATAACTTTTAATGTTCCATCATGTGATAGATATGTATGCGGAATTGTATGTTGTCAATAGTACTATTTGATATAACAATCTCTAAATGGCATTTTAGAATTACTAAAAAGTTTCGCCCCCGATTCGTTCAATTCAAGGCCCAATTATTATGCAAAAAATTTATCTTGAGATGCCAGAATTTTTTTTAATCAGGGAAAATGACTCATTCCTATCCTAAAGTGTCTCAGCTGCTATAGGCATGGGTCAGGCACGTGGGTATTTGCCGGATGTTCCAGAGGGGTTGGACACAACTTCTTTTATGGAAAAACAATTTTTTCCTACTAGGGATAGTATTTGTTTTAGCAAAAATATAGCGGCAAGTGTCTAGTTTTTAAAAATCTAAGAAAAAAATTTTACCCCCATTTAACCCTCTGAAAAATGCAACCCACTCTGGAAAATCGTGTTTTTTCAGAGGAGGTTGCACTTTTCAGAGGTTAAATGGGGGTAAAAATGTTTACGTCGCGGGGGTATTTGTGACATGAATTTTGTGCGGTTCTATTTGCACTCTTAGACTTGGTTAAGACATGTTTGTCTTTTGCAATCCAAATATCAGGGCTTATGTAGAACTAATTTTTCACTTTATTCGTTTTCGTTCAAGATGACCTTTAAAGTGAAATTTTTTTAGTTAGGAAAAGCTGATAAAATTAATTAATAACAATATATTATTATTAGATTGGCACTGATTTATAATATTCCATCCCAAACAATGAAATAGATAAACTAAGGTTCCAATACGGCTTGGCTCAACTAATGAGTAAAGATAGGACCACCCAAAATTATCGACATTACAGCTATCTGCTGTTGTTTTTTCTGCCTATTTTTGGAAAAAAAATGTTTTGGGTTTTTCTTCAAGACTCGATCTTTTTTTCTTCATGTATTATAACTGATAAATCGAAACCAGCAACCAAGAACATTTATTTTATCAAAAATAATTTTTTAAAATGCTTAGCTTAACCTTTTGCAAGAAAAAACAGACAACACTTTCATCGCTAAACCAAAATCTGCCTTCAACGCGAAAGGAAATAACTTTTGGTTTTGAGCGATGGTTGGTTTTGCACCTGCAAAATATTGATCGTGAACAATTTTCACATAATTTAGGTTTCCCGGGATAGGTTTGAGCGGGATTTTCGAGCTCATTAGTTGTGCCGTAAGTGCGAAACTCAAATTTGCGTAAAACCGGCGCTACAATCAGAGAATATTTCAGGTGTGACGAATAAATGATGACAATTATTTTTCGTAGAGTTTTATTTAAAATTTTTTATTTTATTTAAAAATCTGTAAAACAATGTAAAAAGTTGGGATAGACTCATCAGTGTCATATTTACCACTCACGTAGAGAAAACGACACCTAAAATGGACATTAAGAATCGCCCAGAATCTGATGTAAGGTCAGACAAAACGAAATACAGTCAGACCTCGATTTAATGCGCGCCTTGGGATCGGGCTTAGACGCGCATTAAATCGAGGGACGCTGATGTGTGATATTGATGAGTCTATCCCAACTTTTTACATAGTTTCATAACACATTTGCGGATTTTCAATAGTCCGAATGAAACCCTATAATCCTGTAGTCGGAATAAAACGAAAAATAATTATCTTAATTTTTTAGCAGACATCAAATATCACCTGAATCTTGTCCCGTCTTAAATTTTCGAATCTAAACCATGAAATGTGTTTTCGTGTATAGAAGCATCATTCTAATTCAAAATTATTCCACTTTAAATCGCATTATTGTAGACCAAAACACACGTTAAATTCGGGAATAGGCAATAGAAATAGTTCATTTGAATCATTCGGTAAACATGCACACTATCTGCAAAAACATAAACATTGCCTTGTTTACATAAAATCGGTAACGTTTGATCACTGTCATTCTTTATGGCAATCGAACGCAAGCCCGTTTTGGAGTATTTGACTTAGTATTTTTAGTTTATCATTATTAAATTTACACTCTTCACCAGGTAATTATTTGTTCCGAAACCTTTAACTTTGCGGCTCTTCGCTCTCGTCATCACCAGCTAATATCTTTACCAGGCTAAACTATTTTATCAAGATTTCAGTTTTCTACCATTCAATCATCCCAAGTATTATCATAACCCTAACAAGATTCAGAGATCTGTCCTAAGAAACAATTTTTTAGTAGAAGAGATATGAATACATCCTAACAGCTGACTTTGGTGACAATCAGCCGATATGAATTGACATTCGTCAATTTTTTCTTGCCTACGTCATTTACCGTCCTTATTATTTGACCTGATATCACTCCGTTTTAACCTTCAGAGTTTGCCAAACTTCTACATCTATCATCCCCGAGGCGTTATTTACTGTCTTAATATTTTTTTACGTTTCGCAATGCATTTCCTTTCCTTGAAATTTCAGCGAGGAGGAAGTTGGGTGACAAAATATCGTAACATTTTTGTTTTAATGTTCCCGTTCAACTTCCTAAACTTTCTTTTTACTGTCCAATTTGGGCCGTGGGCATGATCTCTGAAATAAATGAGTAGAGGAAGTTCAGTGAAGGGAACGTCACGATTTTGTTGACACTCTTATGACCGTTATAAATGCGTTGCTGTGCAAAAACAAGGAAGTAATAAAAGGGCAACCGAACCACCATATAAAATTTCTATTGTCTGGTTGTTGACGAGAAGGAATGGTTGAAACTGGTCCAAAACACGAGAATAACAAGTTAAGAAGGGCCATCTCTCAATTTGATGTGATCAAAGGGCAAAATGTGTTGTGAATCATAAACAGGAAGTAGTGAGTATAGCTGTAAATAGTACAGGTTTATGAAAACATTTTTAGCTGATCATGATAAACATTTGTTTTTTAATAACAATTGACCGAAAATTTTTTGGTCAATACAGCTGAGAAGAGAAAAACAAGCAAACAAATTTGGTGACTTATGGCTTCTATAACATATACGCAAAAGTGGTTTTGGTTTTAGTGTGACTGTATTTCTCATTCCCGGATATCTCGCAATAGATAACCATGCCCTAATCATGGGATGACCGTTCTTTGGTCGGCTTTAACATATGGTTCATATCTGAAAAGCTTAGTCCGATTTTTCCTTATCTTATCGCTTTGTGTTGTCTCTCTCTTTTTGTCTTTTTCTCTGCCTCGAACAATCTCTCGTTCTCTATTTTTCTATGTCCTCTCTGGCAAGATCGCTTCAGGACGAATCGGACTAAGCTTTTCAGATATGAACCAAATGTATACAAATTTTAACATATATTTGAAGGCATTTACCTTACTAGATACTTACCATTCACATACCTAGCACTTTGGACCCAACCTAATACAGGGAAGTTATTTCGTTATTATGTCTCCATATTTTGCTTCAAATTTGTCACTAAGGATTTATACACGAGTGGGCGTTTAGCCAAAGATTTACGGTACATTCGTCTGAGCATGAATGAATAAGTGTCGGTAAATATCTTCCAGCTACCCACTTATACTTTTCCCAATCACGCTCAATTTCGCAATCACGCAAAGTTTTATAACGGTAAACAAGACCAATTGTTAAATGAGAATTATACATTGGAGTTATATACCGAGAAAAAACGAAAAATTGCGTGCGGAGAATATTTCAAAAATTTGTTATGTTGCTTGTGTGTTGAAATAATAGAAAAAATGTTAATCTTGGGTTAAAAATTTGGAATCTAGGGTTTTCTAAGCACCTAGAAAAATTAGAAATCTGAAGAAAATCTGATTTGAATTTTGAAGTTGAATGATGAAGTAAGTAATCGTAAATCATGTATGGTTCCATAATTTGTTTAAGTTCGAGGGTACACATTTTTGCCAATTTTTAGTGACAATTTAGATCGGCTTGTAGGGAATTATTGACTTTATGTCTTTTTTAATCAAGATACTTTGCAGAAATGTCAACCACAAATTGTTATGGAATTTGATATACTACTGACCAAATTTATTAGTTGAATAACCTTTTCAGATTATGCGCTTAAAATTAGAATTGGTTTCAATTTGTTTCGAATCGAAACAGTTTAAATTTCTCCAAAAACCAGAAAAATTGCTGAATAGTATATGTCTCTGATTGTCTGCTGCCTTTTACAATCACATTATCTTTGTCCCATAGACGCGAGATATAGTGTCTATAGGCGCGGGTCTAGGGGGTACGCGACAGTTAGTCCCCCGGACACTTAGTCCCCGGCAACTAGGGACTAACTGGTCCCCAGTTGCCGGGGACTAAGTGCGCCCCAGAGACTAAGTGTCCAGGGGACTAACTGCCCCGCTCCCGGCTCTAGGTGTCAAAGTTGTTTCAATACTCCAAACTATCAGGCTGTCTGATCAGTCTCTATACAGACAGACATTTTCATAGTTTCATCAATGTCCGAAAACTTTTAGCCTAACCCGGAATTATTTCCTGCCACAGATCAAAAACCTGTAACCAGAACCGGTTGTCGAACAATTCCTGCTGATCACTGTCCACATTCTTCGCTAGCCATTGACTCACATTAATGGCTCAGCGGGATGCCTGAGGGTTGGCTCATCGAACCTCAGTCGCAATCACCTTTACCTAATTTTCTTCTAATATTTAATTCATCACAAGCAACCGGGAATTAATTTTTTTTCTCGATCCTCATTAATTATTCACATGTGATCCCCTTCAAAACATCAAAATATTTTTCTGGCGCCAGGGAACCGAAAAACGCACCTGGTTTTCACTTTCATTATAGTCTGTTCTTATAATTAAATTTCACTTTCACTTTGTTTAGTGTTCCGCAAAACAGCGAGCGTAGCTTTGAAATTTTGGAATTTTTTTTATTGCTGCTTCCATGGCGCCAAATCATTGCGCGTTTGTTTGAACAGCCGCCAAACTTGCGACAATGGCTCGAAAAATTTATCATAATATAGTGCAATTCAAAATTTGCGTCCAATTTTCGTTCAATTTGCGTTTTGAATACGTTATTCTTATTCCCAAAATATCGCTCCATTTGCTTTGGTAAAAAGTGATAGGGTTTTGATATCATTTCTGGAAGAAGTGATAAATATTTTTCTGTTCCGATAAGTCCATCTAACGGTTTATGACGATGCAAGGGCTCAGGATAAACGATGCTTGAATGTTCAGACATTCTTAACGTTTCAACGAGTTCAGTGATTATCCTAGGATTTCAAAACGGTTCTCAGAATTGTTCAATTCTGGACATTCTGGACTAATCCTTGACCCTGTGCTTACTTTTGAAATTGTTGTTTGGATTTATAAAAGATTAAAAGAGTTCCTTGTTGGCTACATCCGTCGACGTATTCAGGATTTGGTTATAATTTAAGCTGACAGTACCGAGATCAAACTGACTATGTGTTTCGTTTGTTAAATGCGATAGACTCGAAAAGATTAAAATTGATTTTGAAAAGTGCTCTGCGCGTCTCGGGATTAGTGATCTCTATTAATCGACGCCAATCTCTGATTAGCGTCTCTCCCGGATTAGTCTTCCGGGATTTTGACCTCCACTAAGGTTATTAAAAATCTGCTTAAGGGGATTTAAGTGTGAAAAAAATTGAGAGCACTGTAGTTCTCTGCCGTTAGCTCATCTCAGTTTGCATTGACACTACTTATATAACGGTAGTGCGTTTCTAGAACTTTCACTGTTTCTATCAATATTCTATTAAACTGTCTAGTCCTGTTTTCAGGATCTCATTGTCTTAGGAGTAAGAAAAAAGAATATGGGCCATTCTAAAAAGTCATTATAGAAATACAATGACACAACTTTTGGTAAGCAATTCAATTTTTTTTGTTATTTCACACTGATTTCTAATAGAAAGTGAAAAAAATAGCTTTTTGAATAGCTTTTTGAAAATTTCTTGCTTTTTGGTAAAATTTGCTTTTTTTAAAAATTTGCTTTTTAAATGATATTCATAAATTTATGTCGCAAAAATGAGTGTCGAAATCTAAAGTACGGACATTTTTGATTTGGTAGTCGAGAAGCGATGTTGTTTGATAGCTCTTTGAAGTTTGTTTTCTTGCCTCTGCTGTAGTGACTGTGCATTTCACCTCTACAACTTGTGAGGAAAAAATTTGACAACTATTCTTGACAGTTCATTTTTCATATTTTTGTCGCGACATGCATCAAACTTTGTCTAGCGAGGTGTCTAGGTTGGTCTACCAAGAGGTGCGCAGATGTCTATTTTAACACACTGACATGTATGTGTTGAACATTATCGAAAAATTTTTTCTTCACCATGTACCCCGAACTACGTTTTGGTGACGTAGCAGGTACCGCACCCCTGGGTGACGCGAACATCAGTGATAAATAACGGTAAAAAATGTTACGAGTTTGCTTAAAATTGGCCTCTGTTTTAACTTGGGGCCGGACCTCCGAACTTAGATTTTAGAAATCTAACTGCTAGACTCATAATTTTTAGCAAAAAAATTCTCCAGAATTAAAACTTCGCTATCCAAATTTGATGTTTGATCGATGTAATTCACGAGAAAAGCAAGCCCTTCCTTTCCTTTTCTTCCGAAAATTTTATCTGCTTCTCCTTGTGCTGAACTTGTGATTATAGTCTATATTTATCATTGCACAGATTATGACTACATGCTAGAGAATGTGTTGATATCAATTCTAGTTACGCAACTGATTTCAGCCCAAATTTCCTATACATAGTCTAAACATTTAGGTTTCATTCAGGAATTACGTAAGCAAACATTCCGCGATTTCGATTTTTTAAGATTTACAAATTTTTGCCGCCGATTCAAAAGTTTTAGATTATTTGAAGGTTATTGCTTCAGAAGTATGTTTCAGTTTTTGCCCACAAATTTGACAATGATTGTCAATTTCTAAAACTTTTGTGAAAACTTTTGTTGTACAAATAAAATTTTCCAAAAAAATTATAAAAAATTCAAACTGTGTAACCATTTAATTCTAAAGGTTTTTGGTCACATATAACGTCTTGGAACCTTCTGAGAATAATTCCTAATCTTTCGATTCTCGAATATCCCTCCGAGAAAAGCAATTCATAGAGGTGATGTAACTTTCCAACCAATTGCTTTCTTCCTAATCGTTTTTCGCCCAATTTCCGCTTTGCAATTAAAATTTTCATTACTCCTTTTTTCTAGTTTTCATTGACTCAAGCCATTACGGCGTAGGCAGGTGAATCCGTGTAAGCAATAGCAATCCCTGTATGTATTTTGCTTCGCAGTCCTTATCAGTTGAAAGTAATAAAAATGTAATAACTTTGGCGGTGGCGAAGGAGCACTTCCATCGGCTTTACGTCTGTCAAACACTGTTATCATCACTATAAGACGATTGCGTCTCGCCCCGACCAAAACTGTTACAAACTCTTCGCTCAGTTTTGTGTCTAGTTTCATTATGGGTGAGCCGGGAATGGAGGTCCTGCTTAATGCTATGACCAGTTTTGCTTTTGCAATCACTTAATTTCATCGCAATTTCATACTACTTTCATTTCATCGAAACTCAGCTTCTTCGAACCGCGCCTTAAATGTCCTGTTATGGAGCCAATCCTTGTATGGTCTGTCGCCGAAATAGGCCATTGTCCGGTGAAGAGAAGTAATCTTGTTTCCATTACGTGGCCTTAAAGTTATAGGATCTAGATTTTCTAGTAAAATTTTTACATCGCAAGCTGGCCTTGAAACAATTACAATGCTTTTACAAAAGCCGCTATGACCTTTCTGCTATGACCTTTTATACTACCCATCTCAATTCCCCGCATTGCTCTTTCATCTTAGCCGACACTCTGAGTATGGTATACCTACCAAGTGTGGCATTATGCTATCATCACTATCGGGTAATTCATAAAGTTTTATTTGTAATTTCATATTAGGTATGACGGTAGTCGAAGACAGGAGTTGAGACTCTGACAGTGGCGCAACCAGGATTTTTTTTTGGGGGGGGCACGTTTCAGTGGAAATGGCCATTTTGGGGGGGGTACACTTTTTTGGGTACCCCCAACTTTTGGATTTTTGGGGGGGGGGGGGGTACCGGACCAAATTTTGCCCAAATTTGCACTGATTTACACTCATTTTTTCAAATTTTCCCATTTTGGGGGGGGGTACGTACCCCCGGTACCCCCCTGGTTGCGCCAGTGGACTCTGATAGGTGCTATGACTAGCTATGACGTAATCACTAGGGTTGGATCCCCCCGCGGGGATCCCCGTTTTCCCCGCTTCCCCCTTCCCCGTTTTCCCCGTTTTTCCCCCTTCCCCGTTTGCCACGGGGAAAACGGGGATCCCCGTTTTGAAAGCGGGGAAACGGGGAAAAACGGGGAAATGACAAGCACCCCTAAGAATAGGTCAGAGAAGCCGACAAGCACCCCTAAGAATGCATCCGGCCGCGCCCGATAGGGCGCAGCCGGCGAAAATTTTGGGAAATTTTCGACGAACATTCAAATTTTTGAAAGAAAGTTGACCCCAATTCTCAAATTTTCTTCACCGTCTGGGGGCTGTCGCCCCCAGACCCTACTATCTTTTATAGTACTTTCTGTGCCCAGCTCGAATATTTTTTCGAAAAGACTTCTTGTCTGGCGTCATTAAAACGAATGTTTCTGTTAGAATGGTTCAGATAGAATAATAGAATTTATTATGAAAACACAATAAAATGGCGACTGCATATTATTTAGAAAAATGAGTCATTTTCCTCTGAGCATGTCTAATTTTGAAAAATTTTCGCCTGCGGCGCTATTTTTTCTCTAACTTTGTATTACGTCTCATTGTTTTTCCAAAATTTCGGGCCGAAAATTTGTGGAATTTTCAATATATAGTCAAAATTTTCAATGTTATAATTTATTTCAATGATTTATTACAGTCAATTTTTAAAGAGAAAGCCAATTAAAAAAATTTTTTTTTAGCCTGCGGCACTTTTTTTGCCGCGATTTTTCTACATAATTTTTCGAAAAAAATGACGAAAAATGTGGAAAATGGTCTAAATTAGAAACAATGAACAAAACCACGAAAAAGTGGCCGAAAATTGGAAAAAATAAACAAAAACAGTAAAAATTGATCAAAATTGCGAAAAAATGAACAAAAACATGAAAAAATGCTAAAAAATGATCAAAAAGATGAAAAAATAACCAAAAAGTGCAAAAGAATGAACTAAAACCCGAAAAAATGACAAAATAAGGGCAAAAATTTGAAAAGAATGGCCAAAAAATGTGAAAAAATTGAAAAAAGGCCATTTCCCCGTATTTCCCTTCCCCGCACCCCCCGGGGAACGGGGATCCCCCTTCCCCGCCGATGCCGTTCCCCGTTTTCCCCCTTCCCCGCCCCCTGCGGGGGGGATCCAACCCTAGTAATCACTGATACTAGATACTATACTCACACAATTTAACACTACTTTCATTTCATCGAAATTCTGCTTCATTGTCGTCGAACCAATCCTTGTATGGTCTCTGCCGTCATTTTAGACCATGTCATGTAAAGACAAGGAATCTTTGTTTGGATTACACGGTCTATAAATTTTTGGACCGTGGTTTTATATCGTATTCTTATAATGCTTTTACAAACGCAGTTACCCTCTGTTACCTGACCTCTTATACTTTGCTCAAATTCCCGTTATTCTTCTTTCATCTTAGCCGACACCCCCAGCACTACCGAGTACGGCATAAAAAATAGCTTTCTTCGTCGTGTTCTCTGAATTTGGTACTGAATATTAGCAAACCAAGAACGTATTTTTGTATAATACTTTTGTTTGGCCTTAAAAACGAAGGCTTGTTTTTGTCAAAACAATTGTTTTCAAGGGAAAAGTTGCATTTGTTTACGTAATATTTTGCTTTAATCCTCTTAGATTACTACGAAAAACATTGGAAGTACATTTTCTGTGTATTGGGCATTCAATTTGTCCTGCTAAGGATTATAACGCCCGCTTTATGATATTAGAATGTTCATTGAGCATTTTTTGGAAATGTACTGTTAAGTTTCGCAGAATATGTTCGGTGTTCATTTGGAAAACAAAGCTTCGACTTTCACTATTTTTTTCGAGGTTTGGATAAAGTTTGAAAATATTTATAAAAAGTGTACCCATGGTGACGAAAAATGATAATAGGGAAAAAGAGGAAAATTGAGAAAATTTTGTGTTAAAATCTTTACTTAAAAGAAAAAAAGGTTTATTTACCCCATTTTGGTAAAAAAGAAAAAAGTTTGATTTGCATATAATTTATCAAGCAACATTATGAGTCATGCCTACCTCAATCTTCTATCAACTCTAATTGCTGTTTATGACTCATATGCTACGATAGTCTAGTCAAGCAATGTCAACATCTGATGGTTTATTAAGGTACAAATCTGTTACCTGAACAACTCTCACCAGAGCCATTGTCATTATCATTATTCAAAAATGTATTCTCCAGACACTCCCACATAATTTATGAATGTCAACACTTTTAAGAACTTCTCTAATCATGCCATTTCTCAAAAACATAATCCAATTATTACTAATCATTATTCGTTTCCAATTCATTGCTTTCTCCTTTTTGTGGAAAATATTTCAATGACCAAGTCCAAAAGTCTGTGTTCAGTTTTTCGGAACGGCTACAGATTTCGTGACTCAATTGTGTGACAATTTAAATTTCCAACCAAAACCTTTTTGAAATTTTCCCAAAATTTTTCAACTACAATACAAAAAAAATTGTCTAGACTAGTAAGTTCCCTGCCGTTATCTTTACTGCTTCTTAACAGACCATCTCTACCTAACCTCCATATGGGGGTTGGGCCATACCCAGTAAATTACCTTGGTCAGAATAATATTTTGATAAAGACCTGTGATTTTGAGAATGAACACTCATTTTCCAAGAACCTTCCTAATTTGTCGGCCCAAAGCAAATTAGTGGTTCTCTCTTTGTAGTCGGCATCATTCTTGTGGTACGGTATTCTCAACGCAACAATTAGAAATTAGTACATTTGTTGATTCATAGACGTACGTCCGTTCGTTTTCATTTGCTATCCCTTTCATAATTTCTTAATACCCCACTGCACCAAAGGTTTAGCAGACATATTTCCAGGAAATGGGCAGTGAAATTTCACTTCCTCGCATTTATAATTTCACAAAACGATAAGGACTGAGTCTAGTTTGCTCGTGTATTGCTCGCGTTCACTCGTAATTGCCCGCCATAAGTAATTGTTCTAATTTCGCCCCCGTTAATACTCCCGCAATTGCTCAAGTGGCCCTTGATTTATGGCAATTTGTATGCACTTTGCTCATTTTTGCATCCGAGATTGCTTGCGCACTTAAAGTTGTTTGCTAATCTCGAATCAACAGCATTCGCTTTTGCAAATATCAAATGCCGATTCCAATTCTGAAATTCCAAAACAACACAATTTTTTTAAATTTTCGCTAAGAGCTTCCAAATTGAGATAGGAAAAAATTTAGCTTCGGATTTATTAGTAGGGTAAAACAAAAATTGGATATTTCGCTTCGCAGAGGCAAGTTTTTGGAAAAGTACCTATGATTTGGCAAAATTCCGTGGAATCCATGCGGAGATATTTTATGACAATTATTTTCACATATTTTTCCATACTTTTAATAAAAAGTTAAAAAAACCTTCTTTTACTAAAAAGAACCAAAGATCCGAAATCACTTTAAAAAATTTCTTTCCGGACTCACAAACAGTGTACCTTTCATTCCTCCTATTCCGAGTGGCGTCAAGAAAGCAAAAATGGTGACATAAAATTTCATAAAAGCGGCCGGGTTCACAATACACACACGCGACCACTCCTTTATCTCGGCTAAGCCGGTCTGTTTGGCCCCGACCGATATCACTATGGGTGCGGTATTATTCGAGTCGTTCCTTGAGTCTGCCGCTTTTTCAGGAAGAACCTGGAATTGCCTTCAAAAAGTCTGTGTGGTGCCTCTCTGAGACCCCCAAAGAACCCAAAGACTCCAAAAAGTTCACACTACAAACAGACGACCAACTACACAGAAAAGACCGCAATTCCTCCCTGTGGTTCCCCCCTGTGTATGCACTAAGGACCACTTAAAATTGTTTGCTCGCATTCTTACGCCCCGCTCCATGTGAAAAAAAGTCACTGTGGAAGCACACAGAAATTCCTGCCTTTTGAAATTAGAACAAAGCTCTCTCCCTCTAAACTTTTTCCAGCGAAATAGGTGCTGGGGACCGGTGCACACAGCCCGGATTAGCTCCCATATCACTGTCGTTTGGAGTTGTCTGCCGCGCTTCGGGTGGTTCTGTGCTCTCTCAAGAGTCCTTTGTTTGGGAGTTCCTTTGGTTCAGCCTTTACACTTTGAAACACTATCCGGAGCACTATCCATAGCAAAGACAGCCCGCCCGGCTGGCCTTGGAATAGTACAAACTATCAGAGACCCGCCCGAGACTGCCAGTAACAATCCGCCTCGCCCCCGGCTTCGGGCCGTGTAGTCCCGAGCAAACTCCACACACTTCCCAATGGGAGAGGTATGGGAAAAACGAGCAAAAATATGGTCTCGGCGATGGGGAAACCAATAACCACAAAGGAATGCCAATGCGGAGTATTGCCACACTAATGATTTCAACTCCAGAGGACATCGGTTGTGGAAACCGCCTTTGATCTTGACAGTTAACTGTTCTTATTATGGAGCTTTAACTTTCAAAAAGTCATTTTTCATTCAATCTTGAGGCATGTTAGGATGTTACAGGTAAAGTTTCTTTAGCTGTTAAATTCCTAAGGCTATGAGTTGGATCGAAAAATGAGGTCTTGAAACGAAAGCAAATTTTTCCGTTACAGCTTTACGTTCTTTCATTGTCATTCGCGCACTAATCTCGAGCCCAAACTCCAAACATTTCCTGGGAATTTGATTACTGCATATTTGACTTTTAATCTAATCTTGCATCATTCTTGCCTAAAGAGCCCAATTTCTGCCTCCAGGGCTTTGGAGGTGTGTGAGTTTGCCCAGGTATACCCAAATGGATACTTTTCTGTTTTTTGATTCGCATTAATGATCAGTGCCCAGTGGCAATTTACGGCGAATTCTACACCTGGCCACTTAGTCGCGCCCCTGCTGTGCCGTTTTATCAAGACTCTGTGTATAGTATGTTGCCGGGCGTGTTGCGATGTAATTCAAGGGCAGAGCAAACTAGATTCTCGGCACTAATACACATGTAAACACGTTCCCGAGAAATGGATATAAAAAGTGGCACTCGCTACTTCCTTGGCCTGGATTACGGTTTCATTTTTCATTAGTATAGTTGTGATGTCGGAATAATGTATTTGCCGGTCTTGAGCTTATGGCGACTTGTTTATGAATATTTGATAAGCCGGTTTTGGCCCGTTACTCATCTTTTGACGCAAGGCCAAACTCCTTTGAAGGTAGTTTTGCAATTTACTGTAAGTAATTCTTGGTATAAATTAGAAGACTTTGGAAATTCTTCGAGAAAATTGATTGAATTTGAGGGTCGGATTTGAAATTTGTTTAAGGAACTTAAATTTTATATCGTTTTATGATAGGTTTTTAAGAAGGGGTTCGCAAAAATTTTGAAATTTGTTTGTGAATTTTGTATTTTTTGATAATTTTTGGCAAGTTTTTGAAAAATAGTTCAATTTTTAAAATTTTATTACATAATTTGGTTGCTTGGTAACTGGTATTTTATTAATTCTGAAATTTTAGCAGAATGGAATTTTAAAAAGTAACATTTTCGAAAAACGGTACATCGAAGTACAAAATACACATAAAAATTCTTGAAAAAAACATATAGCAAAATCTCATTTTCTTAATTATTTTTATTCTTGTGCTTGTGCTACAAGCACAAGCTATGGAAAATACGCCTCTCAGTAATAAAAAATATAGTTTGTAATTTCCACGCAATAAAAAAATCCAAATTCCTAAACTTTGGCTTGAAAATGCGTTGGCACTGAATTCCCCTGCGGGCATTTAGAGCCTATGCCGTAATATCAAGATTCGACCAAACCCTAGTACCGAGTCAAATATCGATACTATCATTTGATGCTGATCAGCATCATAAACTATGCCAACCTTTAATCTCTTGTCCCGTTATTTACAACCTTGTTTGCATTTGTCCCAATTTTATTCTTCTTTCCAAACCCCAATATAACTTTCTACAATCGCAACATGCCAAACTATACTCAAGACCAAGTTCCAAACAAGGATCCAGTAATTAATTGTGCAAGTGCCCAAACATCTCTCACACTTTTTGCAGTCCAAAGGTATACTTTTTGCAGTCCAAAGGTATACGAGATTGGCAGTTTACATTCCCGTGGGAATATTCTAAAATACTATACAACTTTCTCGGTAAGTATCAAACAAGACTCAACTTTCAACAAAGACTCCCGGATTGACAGTGTTTAAAGCGCCGGCTCGGCTCCTATTTGGTTTGGTACCGCGGCATTTTCCCAGGAGGTAGGCTCTTTAAAGAATATTTGCGATGATTGATGACCACTGATCACTTTTTGTCTGTTAGTTGAGCTGTCTGTCGGACTTGACTGCCGTTTTGGCCCGTACTTTGTAGTCGGTGGTTTAAAGTGATAATTTTGGTAGTCGCGTTTAACGGTTTTAATAATTTTACTGATACTAAATTCCTGATACTAACGTTGAAACTCTTAGAATGTTGCATTTCACTTACTCATTCCTCCAATTATTTTTGTCCTGTATAGAATTTACAATCTATTGTAGAATGAGTATATAACAATAAGGAATGTTTAAAGTGCACATCCAAAGTGCACAATGGTGCGAAAAACGAAAATAACTGGTAAAATTTCAAAATATTTTCCCCATTTCTTGAAGTTTTTGCATATTTTACGACTGGATCCCAGTTCCCCCCCCCCTATTCCGCGCGGGGCGGAATAGGGGCGGAACTGTCTATTTACCATATTTTACTTGTTTTCAGAATGAGAATATCTAAAATCCAATGTTCCCTAGTTACCTGCCCAGGTCAGCGCTGCGCATTCTCAAAATTCACGAAAAAAATTATCAAAAACTTCCAAGTTTCACTTTCAACAATACAAATTCCATGTCTCATGGGAAATGTTGGAATACATTTCTAAATTTCGCCTCAGGCATCAAACAAAATTCAAAAATTTCAATACTTTGATTATAAAAAGCAATTGGGGCGGAATTTCGACAAAAATTTCCCAGGAGAGCGTTAACGGTCCTGATTTCCGTTGAAAACGGACTCGGTTAAAACGGGAATTTTCCCTTCAAATGCGCAGTTTTCAAATTTTCTTTGCTAATTAGTGCCTGCGGGTTTTTGTTATCCTGAGAAAATTATTATTCCGCTCATTTCCGATACGACAAACAACTTTTTATGGTACAAAAACTGATCGAAAGTGACGTTTTTTTAAAACCTCACCGTAAAATCTGCCGAATGTTTACGTTTTCAAGGCCGAGTTCAAACGATATTCAAATGGTTCTCGAACTAACGGTCCGATAGTGCAATTGGGCAATGAATATGAATGAGCAAATTTTCATTATTCGCCGTCATATCGTCACAAACAAACCTCTGTGACATTATGACCGACTGTATTTCTAGTCTGCCCAAAACAAAACAACATACAAAAATGTCTAGTCACACTCCCGACCATTACCTTCACGTCCAGTCGAGACGCACAATCGAGCTGCCATACAGTCATCGACGCCGTCAATAACTGCCGAAAAGATGGGTTTGCCTCAGTGTTGTTGGGTTTCCCTCAGCCATATGTCTCTAGCCCGCTCCCTCGATCAAATCTTGGGTGTATTCGAGAGTCTCGACCAATATTTTCGATTGTGACTATTGCTTGTCAACCAAAGTAAAAATTTTAGTTGAGAAACAAATTTTCAGGAGAAATCCAGTCAGAATTTTCCGTTTTCACTGCCACTCCCCAAAATTCTTTTTGGTTGTTTATCAAGTTTTTCGTAGGTTTGTCTCTCAACTCTGACCTGCGCGATGACTATCGAGGCAGGTAAATTTTCATGGCGCCGTCTACTGCGCCAGTGGCCCTGCAACGGAATTTTCCATGTATTTCTTGTCAAAAATTATTCAAACTAGACTGAGATCTCATGTACTACGTACCACTTCCTGGGCACATAGAGGGGTATAGGGTCCCAGCATACCCCTATGACATACCCCGGGGAGCGGCAGAGAAGCAAAGATTCAACAAGACATTTGAAGAGAGACGCACTCAAGAGAGAGACATACGTTCAAAAACGAGAGTGAGATAGAGAGGCAGTGAGAGAGGCGAAGAGAGAAATAGAGGTCGGTCGGAAATGAAGTACCTGTGTCGAAAGTTAGAGAAGGACACGAGAAGCTCGACCTGTCCCTGGACGTCCTGGCTGGGGCGCCCAGGATGGACCCATCCAGAGTAGCTCCCTTCCTGTATAGCGCATCCTGTATAGTGTACCCATGGTGGCTCTCCTTCCTACCACGTACGTTTGACTATGCCGCCTTTTCACTTGTTTATGTATGATAGACTGTATTGCATCTCTGCCGCTGGCGAAATGTTGATCGAATCATTTGTTCGGCGGCGGCCAGAAAAAAATTATCGTCTTTTTCAAATTTATCTTGAAATTTATTTGTCTCAAAATGTTCCTGGTCATTTATTTTCCTTTCTTTGCCGTTACTTTAACCCTTTTATGCATTTCTATAATCCCAGCGATTTTTTTCCATTGAAAGGTTCTCTGCGGGTTGGAAGGAAGTGATTTCACCCAAGGAGGAAGTGATTTTCCCGTTTCTTTTCACTGTGTCGCGTTAACTTTGTTACATTTCAAGAAAATTCAAGAGTGCAAAATTTAAAAGTGCAAACATTTTGCGAAGGAAAACTTCGAACATTGAAAATCTGTTTTCCGATTTTATAAAGCAAAAATTGTTATTTGAATTGGCACAATTATGAAATGCGCCAAGTCATTCCTGATGCAATGTACTTTACCATTAGTATGCATTGTGCTAGAATCGAATTGGTTTACTTTGCGCGAATTCAAAATCTAATTTTTGAACATGGCTGGATTGTAAACTATGAAAAATAAAATTTGTAGCAAAAATATATTTATCCTGAAAAATTTTTATCCTAATGATTTTTGACGCCGAATGTTCAGACATTGCGAAACTTAAGCGTAATGTTTACTTTACCAAAGATCTGCACAGTTACCTGCAAAATTGACAATCATAGAAAATTTTTGCACAATATTTTTCAGCCCAGAAAGTTTGTATAGTTTGCCGTTTCCGATGAAATTTTCTATTCGTATATTTTATAACTTATTTCGTGGTCGTTTACCTCTAATAACTTCTCAGAATTTCCTGCGCAGGCATTATTGATTGATGCAAAATTTTTTGATCACTGCAAAATTTTTTCTATTTTGCAACCTCGTAGCCATTTTCGCATTGCAGTATTCGATTTCCGCTGCAAATTTTGGACGTTTAGACCTTGATATCCAGGCATCCCGTTGCAAATCATGCCATATTATATCATTTGCTGCTATAATCTCGAATCCCCAGCATGGCTCATATATACCGCTGGCTAGAATATACCTATTTCATTTTTAAATTTCGTATCAATTTGCAACGTTTGCTTTCAGTTATCTTTCAATCCTCTGAGTTCTCGTCCCAACTTGCGATCTTATCACCTAAATTTGTGATGTTTTACCTGAAAATTTCATTTCGAAAACCCGGAATTCAAGAACCAAGTCAAGAATCATTTCACCAGACAACTTTGATTTGTTTTCTTCTTTAAAAGTTTATGGCTGGCTCTAAGCTCCTGGATACGATCCAGGATATACGTCTTATATCCTGACGCATAGTATCTATCCCACTTAAGACTTGTCTGCAGATTTCCATTAATGCAAAAAGCAATTTTTTCGAAGGCGATTAGTCTTGCAAGCAAAATTATGACTCATAACGGTTCCAACTACCAAAACATAACGGTTACCGTCATCCAGGAACACAAAAAATGGTCGTCTAAGCTCCAATTCTGAATAATCATTAAAATATTGGAATCGCAAAGATTATTTAAATCCGCTTACTTAGTTCTTCTAAAACTACAGATCCCGCCTCCTGAAGAAATGCCATTTGCGAATATTTAAGCCACTTTTTGCTGCTTTTTGGCAGATGAAAAATCGCTCAAAGGTTTTAGTGTTCAGAATTTCTTTAAAATTGCTAGAAGGAATAAATTTTTTAATGAAAGTCCAAAAAGTTCTGCTCTTACTAAAAATTGCCAAAAATTCCAAAAGTACTAAAATTTTATGTTCTAATTTGACAAATTCTGGCATTTTTTCGATAAAAGAAGCAAAATTTCCCAAAAACTTTCAAAAACAAATTTTCATCTAATTTTAGGCATTTTCGCAAAAAAATCTCATCTTTATGACACTTTTTTGAAATAAGTCCGCTTCAAACGCAAAAATTACCAAAACGTGAAAATTGGTTCATTTGAAATTCCTAAAAAATTTTCTCAAAACGTGATATATTATTAAAAACTTTACCCAAATTTATTATTTTTTCCACAAAACGTTGCCCAAACATTCTCTCTACCTTCACCAAAAAATTTACGTCATTTGCTTACTTGAATATTGACGTCTGCTTTTCTCATTTTTCTTGCTATTTTGTGTCTCTACTTTGTTCGGCCCGGGCACTGCTCTCCCATTCAAGAGTGTCTCTCTATTTTGTCGAGGAGAAGAAGGGAAGAAATCCACGAAATGTTGACCAAAGTCAATAGAAATGTCATTGGTTGTGTACATACAAAACGGCCCTAAGGGGCCCAGCTGAGGCAGTCCAGGCCAAAATGCATTCATTTCGTTGCGCACAGGTAAGTTAGTCTATAGTATTGACAACCTATACACTATCAGCCATTCATTCATTCTAAGCATTCTATACAACGGCGAGTGCCGCTCTTGAGAAGTTCAACCATACTCTATACTCATATCAGAGCTGCGTCAAGTCGTGATCAAGATTTTATCTATTTATCATAAATATTATGTCTCGAATACACTTATCGTCATTTGTCTTTTGACTTTCATTATTTGTTTGCGTGAATTTTGTGGATTTCTAATTTTTAGTTACTGTCTGACCTTTTAAAGATATACATTATTATCCTTGATTTGTCAAAAATGGCTTGTCTTGGACATTTTACCTTGGATCCAGGATTTTGATTGTGCTTGAAAATTCCATTTATGTTTCGCAGGATTTTCCGTGGCCTTAGTGCCTTGATCTTTCTTGATAATTTCTAGAATGATCTGATAGATCCAAGCTATTTTGTCAAAAATGTACTATTCTTCCGAGTTAAAAGAACTTCTGGAAGAATTTTTACTACAAGAACTTCACCCAAGATCTAGAATAGTATATGGGATCCCATGTTGTTATTCTAAATTTGTACTACAAAGGTACCGTTTATTTTCATTACGTTTGTATATTAGATTTTTGAGTTACTCTTATATCTTTTGAACACATTTCACTTCCTGCCTTTTATGGGCAATTTCCTGGATATTTACACCGGAATCTAGAGTAATTGAAAATAAATGCGGTAGGAATTGAGACGAAACGCGTTACCTTTTCAAAATAATTCTAATGCACTCTCCACTTTCCTTTGATGTTTCACAATCAAAAATATTTACTTTGATTTCGAATTTCTTTCACCTCTGATTTTTTCAATGTTTGTTTACCTTTGTATTTACCTTGCCTAACGTGCCTACAAAAAAAGGTCAGACCAATGTCTATACAAATTGAACATTGCCCAAAAACCATTTTTCTCGAGAAATGCCCCAAAAAGCCCTCAAGATTTTCTGAGATGAGACCTACAGTTCCACTTCCCTGCTCTACGTCAAAGCCGGGGTCAGTGGAAGGTACTTTGACTTTGAATTCAATCCGCTAAAAGCCCGGATCGAACTCTGAAAGTAGGCAAATCCTTGCATATGCCAGCACTCATCTTCATCAATCTCAATCTCGCATTTCTACGCCTTATCGCATTAGTCATAAGAAGAATATTGCCTCCAGCCTACAAGTTTTTTTCCTTGTTTGTCGTTGGTCAAAAAACTTTCATCGCTTTGGACCACACTAACTCTCCAGGATTGCAATTTCCACTTCCAAAGCCCTGACTCATCTAACGGTATCCGAGCTTGAAAACAAATTTTAATTTTGAGGAAGGAATTCGATGAGTAATTATGTCACCTTTCGTATTTGGACTCACTGTTCTTCGGAATGAAAAAGCTTTGCCCAAAGAGAAAAACATACCTGAACGAAGGTTGTATCTCAAATGATTACGATCTAAAAACCGAAACATTCCAAAAACCGTTCCAGATCCAAAACTGTCACTTAAGCAAAGTGCATTCCTTTCAGCTTAGAATGTTTCCAATCCCGAATCTGTAATGGTAGTTGGAACCCAAAGGATTGGATAGACCTCCAAAGATCACATTTTTGACTATTCACCGTTATCTAATCCAAAAATTTACTTCCTCGTTTAAACTATACCGAATTTTCATGCAAATCCAAGCCTTCCCTTCTCGCTTCAAGCAATAACTGTTTCGAGCCCATTCAATGACTCGGCTCTCAATTTTAATTGTGTCGGAGCCTTGGGCTGTCACCGCTCCTCCAATGTATAAACTGTAATCGTTACGTCGCATCTCCGAAATGCCCGTTGGACCGGGTCACCGTTTATCTGATTTGCAATATTTTACTTCCTCCTTTTTCAATACACTCTGCTTGTAAAATTTCAGTCGTCAGTCGAAAATCAGCACTGTAAATTCCGTTTTGGTTGTGCCGTTTTGTTCCGTTATTTATAGGTCTTCAGGCATTGGTCCACAAATTTTTTATAAGTCGCTCATTTCTTAGGATAAAAAGAATTTCCGCTGGAAAACAAAATTTTTATAGAAAAATTTTCTATAAATTCTTTCAATCCTTCCACGTTCCTGCGCTGAAAATTAAAAACTTCACAACATTTTCTAAAAATATCCACAGTTTCATCGAAAAAGATTAAAATCCCCTTAAAACTCAGCACAATTTTAAGGAAGAAGGAACGCTTTGGGATTAAAGCTAATTGACTACGTCCTAATGCAATGACTTTTCCGGATGCAATATCCTGAAAAGCGACCGGGACAGTGATTTTTGAAATTAGCCCGATTAATTTCGAAACTCGACTAAAACGATAGTTTCGAAACTTTTGCGATGAATATTTTTAAAGCAATGCAATTCTGCTCTTCGCACAGCCGTAAAATATTTGCACTTTTAAATAAAAGTACAATCCGGAACGTGATCATGAGATGAAATGACACCGGTTTACGGCTCCACTTTTAATATTAAAATGCGTAGGCAAATCTTTGCATATGGGCTTTGGTCATGACCTTTTCATGTCATCATTCTACCTGCACCTGACTCAGGTATAAATACTAACGGATTTGGCTAAACCCAAAACCAGTGACTCAACTCCAAAACATTCCTGGATGCAATTGATCCTGCAATAACAATACTTTTTCTCAGATTATTTCATCTTTACTAAAATGAGTCTCGAGTTAAGACCAACCTGTATACACCTGTGAGATACCTTTGCATATTTCCCCACACCTTTACACCAGTTCACTGATAAAAGAACCCTGTCTGTAAGGTCTGTCGCCAAATTTGTCTCATTAACTTTGATCGTTTCGTCACCGAATTATTGTTTTCGGGTCGTCTACCTGAGCCCGAAAACTTACCTTATACGGTGTGTCAGCCCAATTATGTGTGAAACAATTGTGTTTTGTTTCAAGACTGCGCGCGTGGCCCTCCCCCGTCATAAAAGGACAAGGAAATAGGAAATTAGGCCCAAAATTTAAAACTTGAAAAACAACAACATTCCTCTTAACGGTCTGATTAAAAGTACCTTTCGCGACACATATTCTCGGTTTTTTTTTCGCCGACCTTGTCCCAACAACAAATTCTGTTTTTGCGTGGGCAAGGCCGCCGATCATGCATAGGCATATGCCGACAACAAAATAGAAACACATACACCGTTTCCGCCGACGCCGCTTGTCCTTTGGTTTATTTTCCGTGTTAATGTGATGTGTCTCTGACGTGATCCTAACACTCTCGCTCGATTCCGGCCCTTCCTCATCGGAGCCAATAATAAATTCACGCCTCTGCCTTCCCCCCAAGTTTTTCCTACCTGTCTCTTGCTGGATCAATCACACATCTGTCTCCAACATACCTGCCTGTTACTCCAACACATTTGCCTCTGTTTCTCAAGCAATCTTTTCCTTTCTCTGTTTCTCTGCCACAGCTTTTTCCTTCTCTTCTCCTCCTTATTTCCTCTCTTCTCTTTTTCTCTGTCCTTGCTCTCTCTATCACTATCTTTTCCTTTCTCTGTTTCTCTGCCACAGCTTTTTCCTTCTCTTCTCCTTCTTATTTCCTCCTTTCTCTTTTTCTCTGCCCTTTACTCTCTCTATCACAATCTCTCACATCGCCTCTCTCATTCCTTGATTCCTCTGTGTGTCTCGCTATTTTCGGTAGTGCCTTGCTCTGATTCTCGAGGCCTTGGCAGCCCGCTGCGATAAAACGGTGGCGGTGCTGTTGGGAATTAATCTTTTATTGAATCAGGAAGTTTTGGGCTGTGTTGAACGCGGCGATGTGTTTTGCTCACCAACCCCCTGCCCCCTTCCCCCCGCTCGCCCTGCCAATTGATTCGATTGGAAAAGGCGAAAATATGTGTGTGACGAAAAAGATACTCTTCGCCTATTTAAAACAGTATTGTTTTTGAAATTTGAGTTCACAATTTCGCCTCTCCCTTCAAAAACTTTTTGTTTTTCTCTCTTAAAGTGCATTCTCGAACTTTGTTTTTCAAGCATTCTTTTCCTTTTTCTTATAAACCCTTTGTTTTGATTCACAGCTTTTTTGGAATCTCTATTTGGACTTGGGTCACAGAGCTTTTCATTGGAATGTTAAAGGTAATAAAGGTAATCGTTGAACTTTACAGCGGTTGACAGCACCGTTTTGTCAAAAATATTTGCGGTTTGAATGCGGGAAAGGAAAGAGAAGAAATAAATCATAGGTACTGATATGAACTTTTTTTATGTACTAATTTTTACTGTTACACTGTACCGTTACCATACACCTGGAATGAATTTTTGATCACCTTAAAGTTTTACGTAAAACTTTTCTTCCAACTTTCCCTTCCCTGTCATTTGCTTCTTTGAATGTAATTTTGCTCCCGACCAAACAGCCGCCGGCTGTTATCTAGTTCCTTAACCTGACAATTAATTTTGCACTAATACCCCCGCCCCCAGTCTCAATTTCTTTTCGAATCGATTCAGGTAAAGGTAACATTTCGGCACGCGACACGAATCTCGCCTTGGCATAGCGGTAAACATGCTACCGTATATTGGCCAGAGGCTACTGACTCATCGGTCGAAAATTTTGTTGGCCGAGAAAATTTGCATGTCCTCAAATTGCCCGCGCGGGGTTTTACTTGTTTGTTATTTTGCACTATTATCACCGGCTCGATTTGTATTCACAGGTGCCAGGTAAACGCCCAACTAGGTGGCGTGTCCTCAGGCGATTATAAGGAATGGAGGAAGTGAGAAAAATATGTTTGTGTCTGATGTTTTGTTTTATGAAATGGCATATATAAGCCTGTTCCCGACTTACCTGGCCACTTGAATCGGACCCTGCTCGAGACTCTTGAGGTAATCTTGACGATCTCGAGTTCGTCAACATAACCGTAAACCTTTTAGTGGCTTTCCACTTCATTAGACCCGTTCAATGGCTAAAAGGGCAATTTCCCATTCTCGCACTTTTAGATAGTCCTTCCCAAAGTCTCGCGATAAACGAGACGTTTCGCAGGCTGGCGATCTACCTGTCACAGGTTTTTTAATTTATTCAAATTCGATCGTCATTGAAAAGTACAAAGCGCGTTTCGGTGTGCATATTGCCGGCGCATTTGGGAAAATTCCTAAAGTTTTGCGTTTGTGGAACAGTTTCATTGAAATCTCGAATGTATTTTCGAGAATAAAACATTGAATGAATTGAGGATTTTGTTTACCGTTACTCCATAATTTTCTTCTCTGACGCAATTTTTGAACTATTTTGATGTCGAAATCTTCCAGAATTATCCCAATCATATTGTCACCTGTGCCCTGCCAAACCCCCCCCAGGGCCTATCCGGCCAGTATACTCAAATCCTAAGCCGAGCCGCTTTCCTGGATCGCGCTTCCTTTGCCTACGCAAACTTCCGTGACCAGGTGAAGACCCCGACTTACCTGGAAAGCCCCGCCTCCCAGTCTCGCCCTACCTTTCTTTGTTATGTTACATTTCACTCTTGTTTTGATGCGCAGACTCATTTCTAACAATTTTCACTTTCAGTATCCTCATTCCGAAAATGGTAGCCTACAAACTGCCTCCTCTGCACGGTATTCCCGATACTCCATTCTATCAGCAGCCGCATCTACCTGTCCAACCTGCCACCACAGCTCAACAACCCAACTACTCCAGCCTATCGCCTGAGGTGATGCAGGCGTTTTGCCAAGCCCAAAACTCGTTCGACCTAGTCAGAGCATTCAACAATCATGCGGGTGTGGATCAGTCGGTCCCGAATTTTGTGGGCAATAGCACCCAGCTGCAGTTCCAGACCAACATTTTCGCTTCAAAGGCCCCGGATTTCAATGACATGATCCATGCCATCAAGACCAGAGAGCAGGAGCTTTGTCAAAGTAAGGAATTTATGGAATCTGAGGAATTTTTGTGAAAAATTCAATTTTGTGCCAAAAATTTTGAGCAAAAAATGGAATTTGTATAATAAAAAGGTCAATTCCTTATAAGGAAAACGTTTAAGCTAAGCCATTTTCAGGTATTTTCAACGACTTTCTGCAATCGACCCGGATGAATCAGCAGTCTCCAACCTCCGTGGCAGACTTTCACCCTCCAGCACTCACAAACATATTGCCGGCCTACGATCCCGGAACCTTGATCTCCGACATGAAACATCTCATGGCCCAGTACAAGTCCCAATCGCTTTCCATCGGGAGCTTCGATGCCCCGCAGTCACCAGTCGAGAATTCGTCGAGTCATTCTGTCGAGACTCACCTTACATACATGCTCCAAAATCCAGGTAAGAAAATTTTTTGCACTGCCTAATGTGTACTGAAAATGACCTTTTAGCTTTCAATGGAAATCTTATATCGCCTCCGGCACTGGAGAGCCCGACCATGACAAAGAACACGGACATCTCGAGCCCGTCGTCTTGTAATTCGAGCGTGGACCAGGAGGATGATGGTATGTTTCAGATTTGTAACGGTAAAAAAGTTTTTCCGAAAAAAGTTTCTTCCAAAAAAAGTTGCTTTGGAATGCAAAAAAAAAGTTACAAAAGTCCGTTGTTTAAAATCGATTACAATGACAAACCTCAAGGCTCCACCAAAGTGTGCACAATTGTTTTTGCACTTTTATTTTCCTATTCCGTAAATCACTGTTACTCCTTTCATCAAAAAACCAGTTTCCAAACGGTTTCCTTCCTTTCGTTCGTTGTAGTGGCCAGGTGTAGTGTCACATCGAAAAAAATAAAATTGTAATCAATATAGAAACTTGCCGCAAAATTTGGAAATATAGCGAATATTAGAATTTGAATCGATATATTTGGCGCCAAAACCTGTAAACTTCAGCCAATACCTCAAAATATGTGTTTTTACCGTATTTTTTTACAGACAAGCGTCCCCATCAATGCCATGGCTGCGGGAAACGGTTCCGATTCAAGAGCAATCTCTTCGAGCACAAGTCTCTTCACCTGAAGGCGCATCCGTTCCAGTGCCCATTCTGCGGCAAAACTTGTCGCCTGAAGGGAAATCTCAAGAAACACCTGCAAATCCACGTCAATACCGTTGAGGATTTGGAGAAGCTGTGGAAGGAGCGATTCTCGCGCTCTTCCGGCCGACCGCGCAAGAACGCCCCGCCGATGCCGCTGCCCTCGCTGGGAGACGACTTGGGTCTCGTTCCGATTAATGTAAGTGTTTCTTACAGTAGTTTTGAATGGATTTCAAAGAAACGTTTCTTCTAGAAGATTAACATTTTGCATTATCCATTATCGTAACGCAAAATAAAATGCAGACAAAAAGCCTGAGGGAATTTTGATAAGGGACTAAGGGGATGTCTGCGTTTTGAGGATTAGTAAATGATCCAGGGAAAGCTTTTTTCTAATTTTCGAAAAGTGCTTTTTTCTTAGACTTTTTCTATCTATTTTTGAACACTATGGTTTTTACAGTATGATTTATGAACCATTAGTAGCTTTTTTGCTCATTATAATATTTATAGATTTCACTCCAAATATAATTTTCAATATTGTATACTGAAAAAAATTTACTCACACCAAATATGGAATGTGATAAAAAGTTTAAACAACACAAAAGTTTTCTTCGCAAAGGCTCTCTATTCTCTCTGGTCGTTTATAGTCTGAAATTTTTCCGTGTGTAATTTGATTGTAGTCAAAACTGGTTCGGAGTCTATAGTTCGGCACCGGAATTTAAAGTGGTTTCAATGTTCTTTGAAGTCAAATGGATTTAGCCTGAAGGCAAACAATTTTCCAAAAGAGAACAAATTTGCAAAAAAGCAAATTCAAAGCAAAATTTAGAATTCAGTTCCATTCTCCCCTTTTTGGTTTAAAAAGCCAAAAAAAGTTAAAAGTAAAAGCAAAATGATAAAAATTGGTAACAAAAATCAAAACGCTACAAAAATAAAAGAAAAACAGTAAAATTTCTCATTTTTTTTTGCAAAACGAATAAAACGTCACCGCAAATTTGCACTTTTCCCAGAATCCCGACTCCAAAATATAATCCTCCGCTAAAAGTATTTGCATAAAAACAGCAAAATAACGTTACTCTTTTGCAGAAAGGCAACTACGTGCCGAAGAGCGACCTAATCGCCAGCCAATCACTCACCTGGACGTTCGGTGCAGAAAAAAGCCCAAACAATGCGACACCTGTCGCCGATGTTTTTGCACAACTTCTACCTGAAGCACTCTTGAACTCGAACAACAACAGCAGCAAAGAGTCGACCGAAGAGCCGGAAGATGACGAAATCATAAGTGTCGCGTCACCCAAGCCGACCACTTTGGAGGATCTCCTCCGGCAAACATCCGACAGGTCTTCATTCTCGGCTCAGATCGAGAATCAGTTAATTGTATAAAAGTCTATGAATGATCTTTTTTGTTTATAAATTTCTATTGTACCGGTCACATTTTAAACCGATTGTCTGATTTTGACAGAATGCCATAAAATTTTTGGATTGGTTTGAATTTTGTTTGATACAATGTTACTTTTCAAGATTCATGCCCGTAGTGCAAAAGAATGATTTTGCTGCAAAAATGGCTAAAAGGCCAAAAATGGCTAAAAGGTCAAAAATGGCTTAAAAGGTCAAAGATTGGCGTTTTGGCATTCAATTTTGTCTTATTGGCATTCTGTTTAAGATCTGACCTTTTCTAAGTGATTGTCGAAATGTTCCTTGCATCTAACTGTGTATGTTTCGGGTGAATCTTCGTTAATGTTTCTTAACTGCTCTATAATATCCTTCTAGAATACTTGTGATTTCCTCAAAAACTACGGTACTCATTTAAGAGATTTTTAAGTAATAATCGGTTTCATAAGAGATCCTTCAAATTTGCTATCTATTTGCATAAATTTGCAGGGCTCTTAAGTGAGTACCATTTCGTCAGATTTCTATGCCAGCAGGGACTGTGATGTTGTTTTCGTTTCAAGACTCACTCCACGTGACTCCATTAACAAAAATCTGGTCATTCGTTGTTCAAATCAACTATAATTTATTGCATTTTATTTTATTTCATATATTGAAGCATAAAATTTTGATTTCTGATGCGTAAATTTTGAATAAAACCAATTCTGAAACTGATTCTTGAACTTTACACAGAAATGAAACAGGTAATGCAGCAGGTAATCTGAACTCTGAAGAATGTACCAAAAATGGAAACTGAGAAAAACGGTGAAAGAGACTGAATGATTTATTTCACACCGATTTATTATGGGGGAAGGACCAAAGAATTGAAATAATTTGGAGAGAGACTCGAAAGGTATTGGATGAAAGACTCAATTAATGACACGAGATCGGTAAAAAGTTTGCTAAAAAGTAAAAAAGCCATCAATGATCAGAAGCCAAATCTGAAATTGACTCTTGAATTTTCACATACAGATGCAACACTTGATAACGGATGAACACTGAAGAATGTACCTAAAATGGAAACTGAGAAAAAAGGTGAAAGAGACATTGAATGATTTATTTGGCCTCAGGAGAAAGGCCAGAAAGAAGGTCATATCACTTCAAAGAATTGAAGTGATTTAAAGAAAGAACAGAGTGTCAATTAACGGGTCAATTAATGACGAGGTCAGTAAAAAGTTTGCTAAAAGTAAAATAGGTAACAGCCGAAGTAAGAATGGCTTAAAGGTCAAGTGTACTTATTTCTGGCATGCAATATAATTTATCTTGGACATACGATATCTCATTTCAGAATTTCTCGCTTCACTGTTCGTTTCAGGACTATTTCGTTTTATTTTCTTGAAAAGACATCGTACAGCTGCATATAATCTCAGGAAAGGTCGCTATCCAAGAAAAGAGTATAATCCGGCAATGATAATTGAAATTATGTGAAAAGCAAAAATAGATACAAAATAATCCTTAAAAGTAATTATCCGGCTTTCACTTGTCGCTTCCCCTTTTGATAGTAAGTGAGACTTAGTCTTGTGATCTCTGGCGGCTTTTACAGTTAGGAGATGAACTGTCTATTGATCCACAAACCTATACGTTAGAGTCTGCGCATAATTTACATAGTTAGAGTCTGCTCTACCATTCTGTCAAAAAAAAGTTTTCAACTTCAATGGAAAAAAACATCTACTTTTTCCAAAAGCTCGGTTATTTCGAAACCGAGCTTTAGACCGAGCTTTAAACCGAGCTTTTGGAAAAAGTAATGTTTTTTTCCATCGAAGTTGAAAACTTTTTTTGACAGAATGGTAGCGCAGCCGGAGTTACACAACTTTTGATTTGGGACATTCTCGGTTTGCAACAAAATAACAATGTTATTAACCAAAGCTCGAATGGCAAAAGCTCGATTTTTTTCTCTAACCAAAAAGTGTATGTTGGGAGAATTGATTTTTCTCTGTTGTTTACAAAGTGACGTCATCGGGATTTTTTGCTCCTTTTTAGACAACTAAATTATCTAGGTTAACGTTTCTTTAGATTTTCCAACTTCCTTTAAAAAATTTGAAAAATTGCCGATATTCGCCAAAAATGCGACGAGAGAGCGCGCCGATCCCTAACCGTAAGTAACATCCCGCCGGGAAAGTCCTGATCTCGTGAGAGACCTCGTGAGAATAACACGACCTCGTGAGAACAAATCTCGAATCTGACGTCAGATTCGTGATCAGCGCATCCGAAACCCGCGGGTGACAAAAATTAGCCCCGTAGATGCTTTGGTTCCAAAAATCCCCGGGTGCAAAAAATCGGCCTTGTATCAAAAAATGTCATTTTTTGGCCAAAAAGTGCCTTTATTCAAAAAAAAATTTCAGAAATGGGCCAAATCTAAAGTGTAAAAAGCAAAGTGGTCCAGCATTGCCTCGCAAATCGTTTGGGAACATAAAAACATCACTTCCCATGGCCAAAACCCTTAAAAACACTTTTTTGCTTGTTGGCGCGAATTCAAATTTTGGGTCTGAAAGTTTTTCACGCTCTACAGCCTCAGGGCTTTCAAATGAGCTATCACTCGCCTTGATCTGACGACGGAAAGGTGCCGAACAGTTAGTGTAATTTGAGTGTCACATACTACGCACGTTTCCGCTTAGTATTTAGGGATCAAGCCGATCAACGAGAAAACCCGTTATTAACATTTTTCAGGCTTTATCAAATTTGAGATTTCTGTTTTGGTCTTGGCAAACGAAAAGTAAATCTCAAATCCTAGTTTTCTGAGCTTTTTAGCAGATGGGATTTTTTGTTATACCTTATTCGTTTTTAAGGTATTATAAGGTGTTTCCAAGGAAAGGAGAGCTTATGGAGAAATTTGTGCCAAACTATTCCGGTAAGACTTCTCTAACAGCTTTTAGGAAATTAGTATTGGAGACATTTCTTTTGGTAGACTAGTCTATATATGGATAAAGGTTGAGTTCGTTGAATCGTTGTGACATTTATAGTTTCGTGTCCTGTCTTTGATCCTATGCATTCCTTTCCTTATTTGAGCTTATGACTACCAAATGATCGCCACACGACGTTTAAAAATACATGCAAAAATAATGTAATGGCGTTCTACGGTCTTTTAATCTACTCTTCTTTTTGGTGAAATACCGCAGATTTTGAGTAAGAGGTCGCCCTATGCATATGGCCTCGCTGCGTCATTTTTCGTTATTTAAATGTTGTGCTCCGGTCAATTAGATGATCAGGAGCTCAAGTAAGCAATCAAAAATCGAATACATCCTTAAAAGTTGAAAATCGTCAGGTAGATAAAATGGATTAATGGATTCAGCATGGTCGTTTACCTTATTTTAACGGTGCAAAATCGCGAAAAATATCAGTTGTACGAAAAACAAGAAATTTTGCAAATTAGATGCTTTTGAGTGAAATTTTTTGTAGGAAAAATAGCGACTATTTTCTAAAAATGCCACATTAGGGTCAATTGATAGCGATAAAGCCAATTTTGTGGTTATTTTCAATATACAGACCGAAGAAACAGGTGAAAACTTCATAAAAGAACAAAAATTTCGATTTTTTGAAATTTGTAAAATTTTCAAAAAAGCCAATTTCTCAAAATTTTTTTGTGATATCAGCTCTCGAATATTGTATTATTTAGAAGCAGCAGATGAAGCTAAACAACTTTCTCTTTGCAACCAGTATCAAAAATGTGTTTTTAAGATAGCGGACAATTTTTATCATGGCCTTGATTTCCAAAGTCGGCCAATTTTTTTAATTTTTATTCATTAATTAATAACCGGATGTTGTGGCATGTCACATATGCCTAGACAGGCCATGACATGGCGATTCCAATGGTATATAATTTGTCTATGTATCCGGTCGTTAAAAGACAATTGAAAGACAAGACCTCAAACAAAACAACCAAGAATTTTCACCGACCCCAAAAGTGGGTTCCGAAATTGCCAAAGTGATCTGATGGCTATGGTTTAATTACCCGAATTTGAGACCGGCGTTTTCCACACAATTCCAATGTGCCTTCCCAACAAGGACCAATCTGCTCCCATTGTACAGCAAAGCAAATCGGAACCTCTAAACCAACCGTAATATTATAATGATAATAATTTGTCTATGTATCCGGTCGTTAAAAGACAAGATCTCAAACACAACGACCTACAATTTTCACCGACCCCAAAAGTGGGTTCCAAAATTGCCAAAGTGACCTAATGGCTATGGTTTAATTACCCGAATTTGAGACCCGCGTTTTCTACAAGCATGGCAACCGGACCGGACCGGGAACCGGACCGGACCGGACCGGGGGGTGGCCGGTCCGGCGGACCAAACCGGACCGACCAAAACTTAACAAGCACCCCTAAGAATGCTTTGGGCGGCAAAAAATTTTGAAATTTTTAAAATATTAAAAAATTTTCAATGTAAGTTTTTGGTAAACAATTCAATTTTATAAAAAAATTTGCCTGCGGCGCTATTTTTTCGTAATCAGCGCATCGAAATACCCTAAAAACACCTTTACAAAAAAAATTGCAAAAAATCTCGGCGCTACCGAAGGTAGCGCCGCGAAAAATTTTTGACCTTTTAGAGACCGGACCGAACCGGACCGGACCGGGGGGTCGAACGGACCGGACCGGGCAAAACACAATTCCAATGTGCCTTCCCAACTTGGACCAATTTGCTCCCATTGTACAGCAAAGCAAATCGGAACCTCTAAACCAACCAAAAGATGGAGAACTGTCTATTCAACATAACGCTGCAGGGAATATCGCTGGAGAACCTAGCTTGAACCAAGACAATTCCGAGACTCCGACAACGCAAAAGCTCGCAACCATAACAAAAATAAACAGGTGTATATTTTCTGTGCACTCGGTTCAGCCGGGTGAACACTATACTGAAATGGTTTAGGCAACATTCTTTTTTAATATAGCTCTAAGAGTAAGATAAGTAAGAATAAAAAGTTTAAGTACCATGTTGTCATTCTACTGATGATGACCCAAACAAAATGGAAATTGTCTAGAATTAGGGTCGAAACGAAACACTATCAAAAGTTGTAAAACTTTATTCTTACTTGTAGTTTATAATACAAATTTTCATAAATAATTTTATAAATCTTAAAACAAATTACTATAAGGCAAAGCTTTTTCCATCTTTTTTCTCCAATTATGAACTAGCTCAGCCAGCTCTTTCAAACGCTACACTTGCTACGCTTGGCTTTCCGAGTGTTAAATCCAGGCCCGGAAAATTTTAATTAGCAGCGGAAGATTTTTGCAGCGAAGAAAAATTACAACGGAAATTTTTCAACGGATTAGTTATCACGTGGATCGATTACTTGACTTTAAGGAGTCATAACCAGGGATGAGATTTTGGCCCTTGCACAAAGGAAAATAGGTCTTTCTGAGAGCTAAATAAACCTAACAAAGACCCTATTAAACCTGCTGGTCGGTCCTTTGTGAACGCCCCAACTTAGGGTCATTGTCTTGCGACTTTTGCATGAATAGGATACACCTAAAGTATGACAGATATACACATTTTTGAGTGACTTTGTACTAACATAGTTAACGGCATACCGTTTTTAGCTATTGAATATTGAGTTTGAAGCAATTCTTATATATAAAGTTATAGTACTTGCTGTTTTCTCCCGAATTATCACCACAAAACGTGTTTCTATTTGAACTTATGTTTGCTAAAATCGAAAGTTACCTTGTCGTGTTTTGACCAAAATTCAAGCGCGTCCATATTTAATGCAGGTAATGAAGTATATGCGTTTAGTTTTCTATTATATGCATATTTCGACACGTTAGAAGGTAAAAAATTCAGAACCATTTGACTTACCGGTATCTTCTAACTCTGAATTATCGAAGAATTGCTCTGTATCAAAAACGAAATGCTGCTCAGTAACGGATTCATCTTCATCATCGCTTTCTAAATGATGACACGACTTGCTATACGGTCGCTTCAGAGACATGTTTATGCTGCGAAGTCTTAATTAGTTATAATTAGTATGTATGAAACTATAAAATACAATGATTAGAACTGCATAGAATAAAAATAATTCTAATATTTCTCAGATAATCAAAAGAAACATAATTAAAACTAACGTAAAAAGTTCCACACAAAGTTAAAAATGATAAAAAGTAAGTTTTGTCAAAGCTAAGTAAGCACAAAAAAATAATAATAAAAAATAAATATCTGCATTATGTTTCTTTTGATTATCTGAGAAATATTAGAATTGTTTTTATTCTATGCAGCTCTAATCATTGTATTTTATAGTTTCATACATAAAGAAGGAGAGAATGTGTGTATGGCTAGATTGTATTAACTAGGGAGTTGGGATCGTCAGATAGACGTCTCCCTAGCGTAGTATGTTGTATGAAATTTAGGAGACGAGAGAGAGAGAGAGGAAATTGAATGTTTTATAAAACTTTTTGTAACAAAATTTTGAAGTGTAGTGTACTAGTTTTTGTACTGTTTTTGGCTATAGAAAGCTATTATTGGCTTTTACTTCGTCACCTATAAGGTTGCGGTAGGTACGGACCTATATCAAGATTTACTTTTCCGAAGAACTTAGAGTTTTTGCCACTGCTAGTTTGTTTGCCGAACATCCAATTTCCAGCCGAAATTATGAATGAGATTCTCTAAGTATCGACCTTGTTTCGTATAGCCAAATTGCTCGAATTTGGCGCGAATTTGAACTGACTTTTTGAATCCGGAACAAAACCAAGATTTTGTCAATTTTTAAAGGTAACATCATTTTTCTGAGTTCACTTTTCCTACCTAGCTAGACGGAAAATAGTATGCAAAGTGCATTCAGTTTTTACAAAAAACCCATTTTTGGGCCAAAAATGGCAATTTTGCAAAAAATTTCACATAATGATAGTTTTGGCCCAAAAATTAGGCTATACGAAACAAGGTCGATACTCTGAGAATCTCATTCATAGCAGATAAAAGGCTTATATTGTCCTGTGAGGAAAAAAGAAAAAAATTTGAATATATATCATTCTTGGGAACATTTTTGTGTCTGACATGCCAATATGAATAATCAACGTATCATCAAAAACTTCAAAAAATGATGCGTCAATTTGAATGACACGACGAAATTTTGCGGAAATTGTTCGAAAAATGTTATTTTTGACCAAAAGAACCGCTTTCCAAGAAAAGACCACAATTTTGCGGAATTTGAACCACCGTGCCTAGATTAGGGATGTTGAATTGAAAATAGGGTTCACAAGGTTCACATTGCACATCCCTAGCCTAGATTATAATTGCCAATATTGTGATATAAATTCTAATCATAATTTCTAAAGCAATGCCAAAACACATCTCCTGGTTATGAAGTTTGCTCACATCCAGCCATATCTTGGCATATACTGTGCATTTTGTATTCAATTTACTTAATCGGGATAAACGATTTCTGTTATCCTGCGCATTGGGGATTGCCGAGGGGATTAGGGTCATTTGATAGCTTCAGGTCACGGAGACAGATTTCTGGTCCTATTGGGAATGGAGCATTCAAAACATAATTTGAAAATCATAATTTCATGGCTACGAAATTTGTTCACGTCTAGCCATATCTTGGCATATACTGTGCATTTTGTATTCGATTATCCCGTATTTACTTAATCGGGATAAACGATTACAGTTATTAGAATTGCTCCCCAGGGGATTATAGTCTTAGGATAGCTTTCATATAGCTGAGACGACCGATTTTTTAAATCGTCTTAGTTGTAGTCCAAAAATCTGAGCAAAATTAACATCCGAGCAAAACTCAAATGCGATTATTATATTTTGGCGAAGAAGCGAATAAAATATAATCAGAAAGTGGATTTTTTTCTAAAATGAGCCACCAAAAACTGGTATGAGGATCGAGACTTGTACTTTTACCAGATTTTGCATTTGTGCAACATTGTTAAAGTTATCAAAATACGAATCCCCCAGTAAGCTAGAGCAATGCTATCTCCGTCTGTCCCAGGGACAGACGGAGATAGGTAAGGTATTTTGTCGGTAAGGTTTTTGTCCCGAATTTTCGGAAGGGTCATTTTTAGGGGTCCTTATTTTGTCGGTAAGGTTTTTGTCCCGAATTTTCGGAAGGGTCATTTTTAGGGGTCCTTATTTTGTCGGTAAGGTTTTTGTCCCGAATTTTCTGGAATGCATTCTTAGGGGTCCTTATTTTGTCGGTAAGGTTTTTGTCCCGAATTTTCTGGAATGCATTCATAGTGGTCCTTATTTTGTCGGTAAGGTTTTGGTCCCGAATTTTCAGGAATGCATTCTTAGGGGTCCTTATTTTGTCGGTAAGGTTTTTGTCCCGAATTTTCTGGAATGCATTCATAGGGGTCGTCTCATTGAACACAAAGATTACTTATACAGTAATGAAGACAAGGCACTCGTAGCCAAATTCGACGCATTGCCCATAGAGCAAAAATTTTATAGGAATGCAGAGCAGATAGAAGAATATATTAGGTTCGCAACTAAGTTTCCGCACTCATATTAAAAATAAATTATTTTATGCCCCAAACAGAAACCCTTTTATACAGTTATATCCGTTATTATCTTAGCTATCATTTTTATATAAACATTGACATTCTCTTAGCAATATGGAAAAAATAGAGGCGTTATTCGCGAACTACTGAAATTCGAGTTTGAGCTGGGTCACACCGTAAAAGAGGCCATAGAAAACGTCAATCGAGCTCGGACTGTAGCGACTTAGGGAAGCCAGATGGCCTATAGCAAATGTGATCGAAAATAACGGAGAATACTTTGATTACTAGTTATTTGATGTTTTGGTTATGTTTTGTTTAATAAAAAGTTGGTTTCTTACATGAGTGCGGAAACTTAGTTGCCAACCTAATAAAAGACAATGGAAAAAAGAGCGTGATAAGAGAACGAGACAACATTGGGAACAGTGGGAAAAAGAACAAGGACTCACTGTCGCGGAGAGAGAAGAGACAATTAGAAAAAATAGGCAAGCAATGGAAGATGAACCCCTTCCGGATGAAGACCCGGAATGTTCTATTGAAAAAGGTTCTTTAAGTGACGAAGAATCACTAGAACACACAGAAGAAGATTTAGAGTGGCTGGAACAAGAAATATCCTTAAATGCTAAATTTTTCCTCCAAAAGAAATAAATAAGCGATTCTACATAAATAAAAAAGGTTAGAAGGTCGAAATCCCCTGGGTAAGCCAAAAACCCTAAAATGCCTGTCTATTGAGGAACGTTCACGTCGTGACAGGTGTTACCACCAATACCTCAAAAAATTATAACTACTGTTTACGAATATATACTTACAACGAACATTTACGCTTCGGAACAACCCAATCTGACCGCTGATGGCGGTGGGCATACTGATACAGACGAGGGCATACTGATGGCGGTGCGCGAAGCGCCGCTGATGCACGCTAACCGCTTCCTAGCGAAGTGAGGGCCGCGAAGCGGCCCCACTTCGCTAGTGTACAATAAATTAGCCCTGGATATGCTTAGCCATTGAATAAATCACATTGAAGCGACATATCACTGATTTTTTGCACTCTTGATGCAGTGACATATAAATGGTAGCTGTAGTCTGAATTGGTAGCTTCTTAGCAAAAATGTAGCTAGTAATAGCAAGCTAGTAATAGCAAGTAATTATGAAAGATAAAAAGCGGACGACAATTTCCAGGAACGGGCGTGTCCGTGGGACTCTCAGTAGAAACTATAATTTTGTTATTAGCACTGCTCAAACTAGATTAGTTTCAGACAAATTTTATTTTCATAATCCCTGAAAATCTCCACGAAAGTTCCGGAAAATTGGGCGTGGTTCTAATTAATTTCTGATTCATTCGATGATGGCATTTATTAGCATGATCTTGAAGGTGGGAGTGGTTCTGTGATAGGATTGATATATATACCTTTGTAGCAAACCTTAGAATGTATTTTTCTATTATTTTGTCAACGATATGTGAAAAATTGTTAGGAATTTGCTTTGAATTTTTGGGGTTCTGTTGGCGTTAAAGCTGAACTCGGCGTATGACTTTTTGCGATTGGTTTTGGACTTGAAATTAATTTTTAGAGAACACAGAAAAACAACACAAAATGTCAGAGTGCAGAGAAAATTTCCGTATCCTCTAACATTTTTAGTTGTCTTTTGAGTGTTACAAAAGCAAACAAAGTTTATTTGTTGGCCAACGTTCAGTCGAAAGGCCTATACTAAAAGCTTAAAGTTTAAGGATAGTCTAAGCCTAGTTAAAGTTCTCTGGGCTTTAAGTTCTATAAGCTTTAAAGAGTAAAGTTTCACCAAGAACGGTATTGGGCAAATTAGGAAACATTTCATGAAACATTTTCTTTTACCTGAGGAAATTTGTCCAAGTTCTAAACTATCCTACCAACACGCAAATTTGGCAATCGACGTGTGTGGTCCTTTGAAACAGTGCGAAGTAGGGTTGGATCCCCCCGCGGGGATCCCCGTTTTCCCCGCTTCCCCGTTTTTCCCCCTTCCCCGTTTGCCACGGGGAAAACGGGGATCCCCGTTTTGAAAGCGGGGAAACGGGGAAAAACGGGGAAATGACAAGCACCCCTAAGAATGCATCCGGCCGCGCCCGATAGGGCGCGGCCGGCGAAAATTTTGGGAAGTTTTCGACGAATATTCAAATTTTTCAAAGAACTATACCCCAATTCTCAAATTTTCTTCACCGTCTGGGGGCTGTCGCCCCCAGACCCCACTATGTTTTATATTACTCTCTGTGCCCATTCGAATATTTCTTCGAAAAGCTATTCAAAAAGATTACATATTGTTTCGTTGTCTATTCAAACTGAATAATTCAAATAGAATAATAGAATTTATTATGAAAACACAATAAAATGGCGACTCCATATTATTTAGAAAAATGAGTCATTTTCCTCTGAGCATGTCTAATTTTGAAAAATTTTCGCCTGCGGCGCTATTTTTTCTCTAACTTTGTATTACGTCTCATTGTTTTTCCAAAATTTCAGGCCGAAAATTTGTGGAATTTTTAATATATAGTCAAAATTTTCAGTGTTATAATTTATTTCAATGATTTATTACAGTCAATTTTTAAAGAGAAAGCCAATTTTTTTGCAAAAAATTTTGCCTGCGGCACTTTTTTGCCGCGATTTTTCTACATAATTTTTCGAAAAAATGATGACAAATGTGGAAAATGGTCTAAATTAGAAAAAAATAAACAAAACCACGAAAAAGTGGCCGAAAATAGGAAAAAATTAACAAAAACAGTAAAAATGTATCACAATTGCGAAAAAATGAACAAAAACATGAAAGAATTCTAAAAAATGATCAAAAACATGAAAAAATAACCAAAAAGTGCAAAAGAATGAACTAAAATCCGAAAAAATGGTAAAATAAGGGCAAAAATTTGAAAAAAGGGCAAAAAACTGGGAAAAAATTCAAAAAAGCTCATTTCCCCGTTTTCCCCCTTCCCCGCCCCCTGCGGGGGGGATCCAACCCTAGTGCGAAGCCGTCCATCTGACCGATCTGAAGAGTTAAGCAGCGCCGAGCTTGACATTTCGCTATATAACCGGATTGCCCTTAAGATAAACCTTTAAGATGCGCTGATTCCGAATCTGAACACAGTTTTTTGATATTGACTCAAAAATTGCTATTTTGGAAGTATTACATTTTACCATAATCAGATGTTTTCCCAACATAAGTAAAAAATAATAATAAAAAGTGTAGCTCAGAATTGCTCAAAATTCACTAGCAAATATAAAACATTTTTCTAAACAGTTTAGTTTAGGGTCCCGCTAAAGCAATGAATTTCTTCATCGCCATTCTCGGTCTCATCGCCCTAGTGACGCCAGCCGAATCCGATGGAGTTCTCAAGATTCCAGCCCAAGCCCATCGTATGCCTCCAGAGGTAATGGCGCAACGTCAGCACCTGTTCAAGAATGACCTTCCACGACATGTTGCGAACTATGATGAGATCAGAGTCAATCCAAAATTCCAGCAAGCTGCCGCCACATCTCTGCAACTGAACACGACCAACTATGGCATTCACTATTACTATATGTATTTTGCCAATATTACCATTGGAACGCCAGGTACTGTTTTGGAATTCATGCCATCAACTCGATGACAACTCAGCACAAAACATTACACAAACATCAACTTTCAGGGAAAACTTTCTGTTGTGTCGCTTAACTGTTGAAAATATTCAATTTAGCGTTTCTTTCCGTTCTAAAATTGGGGACTGTACTCTTGAAACTACTCAAATTTGATAACGTTAAAAATTATGCTTTAACTTATACTTCTGTTTTAGCTCAAACGCTGACCGTTGAGATTGATCCATGGTACGACCATTGTGCGTTCTCGGAACAGGAGTCGACGAAAAGTATGCCTTGACTGAAAATTTTTGAGCTCTAGCCAACCTATATTACATAATAAGTTATATTACAAGTTACTAAACTTCAGTTACATATACAAAACAATTAAGTTACTTATTGTTTAGGAGCCTCAATACAGATGAACTCCCTCCGAAGAAGGTTTATGACAAAAGGTATTGTAAATTTCAATTTCAAATATAAGCTGGGGAAATGGTCTTCTGACAAATAATATTATACTGTCAGGCGTCGTTTGTCCTTCTGGGGTTGTGGACGAGTTTAGAATTGAATGCAAATCCGGGGTCAGATTTGAACATTGATCTTTGATTTTCGAACTGCTCCCTTTAACCCTTCATTTCCCAGTGATGCGAAAACGCAACGATATTGATTTTATATTTCACAAAAAGATTTCACAAAATGAAAACATTTGACATTTTTTATTACACAAAGAAAGAGAGCGCCTATGAAAAAGCCGTGGTGGCCATGTTGTTTTTCACAAAGACAGCTCATCTAAAATAAAGCTAATGGTAATGCAGACATTCTGCCTTTTGTCTATGGCTAGGTAATGAAGGGTTAAATACAGGAAAATCAAGACTTTAAAGGGAAATGAAAGACCAATGTTTTAATTTGACCCCGGATTCGGACTCAGCGGGGTCGATTTACTATGGAGGTTCAATGGAGGGCAAAATGCCAAATATAGCCAAAAGCGGCCCATGCACAATCTCACAATGACAACGTCTGACAACCTGATAACTATTGGAAATTTTAACTTTTATCGATAATTTTTCAGCCAATCCTCCAGTTACGTCGACATTGGCAAAAACTTTTCCACGGCGGCGTGCGGCCGTGGACAAAAAGGAACGGACGTTGTGAATGTAAAATTTCATGTAATTTTTGCGATAAGCCATTTGGTTGATTTATAGGTGGGAGAGGTGAGCACCGCAGTGACTTTCGGTATCGCACAAAATGCCTCTAGTTATCTCAAATTGTTGCCAAGTGACGGAATTCTCGGGATCAATCGCATGCCGCCGTTCAACAACAGTAAAAATGCCATTTCGCAGTTACTCAGTGGCTTGGACAGCCCAGTTGTGACTTGGTGGCAAAATGAGTAAGTTACAGTTACTTTTAATCACAGAAGTAGATCAATAATAATAATCGAAAAATTTATTTAATAAGTAAGGTAAAATGTGAAATTCAAAATGGCCCTCCTTGCCAGCCATGTTTGGAATGTTTGAAGGTGCAAAAACTTCACAAAACGGCATAAAAGATGGTAAAAATCGGTGTTGTAAATATTTTTTTCAGCCGATTTAGGTGTGGTACGTTTTGTTTAAGCGATGCTTTGTTTAAACTTGCGCACCCGAGTATCGGAACCGGTCAAAGCCCCTCTCCCTCTCGCCATAACTTCTTTCTGGAATATTCTAGAAGGATGAGTAATGGCCCAAATCTGAGCTCAGCCCCTGGGCTACTGATCGGTATATTACATGGCGGATCTCGATATAAGGTTTTTGACATTCAAGTCATTTGTCTCCAATTCAAGGGTGGACGCGGACCGACTTTTTACCCGGTCCGGACCGGACGGACCTCGTGCCCGGTCCTCATTTTCAAGAGAATTGGAGTCCAATTCTCTTGAAAATTCGAGCAACTTGAGACAACAAACTTGAATCTTAAGAACCTTGAATTAAGATGCGGTGTTGCCATAACTTTTTACTGTATCGAGATCCGGCGTGCAATATATCGATCGGTGGTCCAAAGTCTTAGCTCTAGTTTGAGTCATTACTCGTCCTTCTAGAATGTTCCAGAAAAAAGTTATGCGGGTGTTTGACCGGGGTTGAACGGACGCTCGAGTATCTTGCGCATTAGTACTATGAGCAAAGTTGCTTAGTTGGCCTTTTAGGGAACTTTGCCTTTTGGAGCACTGCGCGATATCTTGAGATAAGATCAAACAATATACTGTTAAAAATTGAGATCTCTCTATATTATCATCGTAACTGTAACCAAAAGTTTAGGACGTATTGGGGTTTCAACGCGACACTTCCCGTCGCCCAACTGACCTTGGGAGCTGAGGACATCGATCACTGCAAATCGTCGTATGTGTATGTGCCAAGAGTTACCAATATAAAAACTTACGATCGCTTCTATCCAGTTCACCTTACCACAGCTGTCATTTCCGAAGGGACTCCCGAGGACCAAATTGAGACGAGATTTGAAATAAACGCTACGCTCAACATGAGGCATAACCAGGTAAGACCAATGAGGTGTGAAAATAAATAGGAAAATTATTCCATGAAAAGTCCACTACGAAAACGCGCCAATTTAAAAATGCACAGGTTGCCGCCTAATACCTTCTATGTATATTTCAGTATCGCATTTACTCTCCACGCTCTTTCTTCTATGCCTTGACAAATGCCACAAATGCAGTGTATAACAGTACAGTGTGGGAATACGTCGTTGACTGTGACCTCAGCAAACACAAAGACATTGTTCTCAATATCGGAGGAAGTGGTTTTACCGAGGATGGGACTTCTCGACAAATCGTTTTTCTCCGGCGGAGTATATTTATTATTGGGTGAGTTAATTGGCTTTGCTGTTCCGTTATAGCCCATGCTTGCTGGGTTTGCTTCGGTACTATCGGGTGGCCAATAATTTCTGCTATCACTTTAAAACAATGAATATTTCTTTTATTGTGAATGGATGACTATGAGTGTTTGGTATATGGCTTTTATATATCACTTCACAAAATATTTAAAATCTCACACAAAGTTTATTATACACCCCTTGTATAAATTTTTTGAAGATATTTTCCATATTTTGCTAATTTTTGTTCACAATTTTAATCATTCAGAAAAAACGGTTTTAGAAGTTTTATTGTAGTTTGTGGACTACAAAGTAGTGTTTACAGAATAGCCTCTCGTTTAAGTATCGACGAGATATGAGCATTTTCCGACACCACCATATTGAATCAAATTAAGAAATGCTTTTGGAAGTGTTCGAAATAAACAATTTAAAAAACATGCGTGATAGAAATGTAATACGTCCAATACATTAAGTAACTGCAAATTTTATCTAGTTTTCAACGGTATATACAGTCTTCCCTCCCGGATATGGCGCGATCCGTTTTGGCCGAAAACCGCCATATCCGAGAGGGTGCCATATCCGGGAGGGCCATATTAGAGAGGGAATTTCCATACAAAAAAATCCATCTCAGCCAAAATGCGCCATATTAGGGAGGGTGGCACCGAAAAATGTGCAATGTACACAAAAAATGTTTGAAAAATTTTGAGGAAAATTTGAAATTTTGGTAAAATTTTACTTGAAATTTTGAATTTTCGGTAAGAAATTCAAAAATTTTCTCCGGCCGCCGCCATTGGCGGCGGCCGGAGAAAATTTTTGAAAATACAAAAGGGGGGGGGGACCCTATTGTCACTTTTCGGGCCTGACCCCCAAAATGTGCCATATCCGGAGGGAGCGCCATATTAGAGAGGGAATTTCCATACAAAAAAATCCGTTTTGGCCAAAGTGCGCCATATCCGGGAGGGAAGACTGTAACTTTTATATTTTAACTCATGAAATATTCGTTATTTCACACAATGTTTACAACAACCCCAAAATTCAAAAAATAACCAGTAAAAATTTTTTATTCGTCCAACTTTTTGCACATGATTTTTTAATTATCGAAAAAATCTGTTTTATTAGTTTTATTCTACGTTCTGTGCTCTACCACACACTTTTTACAGATTTATCTTTCGTTGGATTATCGCTGAGTTATGAGCGTTTTTAGACACCATACTTGCCCAAAATTTATACACCCCTAAAAAATTTATACAGGGGTGTATAACAAAGTTTGTGTGATATTTTAAATATTTTGTGAAGTGATATATAAAAGCCATATACCAAACACTCATAGTCATCCATTCACAATAAAAGAAATATTCATTGTTTAAAGAGATATCAGAAATTATTGGCCACCCGATACTTTCCTAGCTTTTTTGCGTGAACCCAATTTTTTCGCACCGGGCATTTTTTTGGACATCTAGTGCATGAAATCAGGATGAAGAAAAATCTGATCAGATATTTTGACCTTTTTGAAGCGATGCGACGGATATCTTTTTTATTTAGTTGGCCTGGTTGGTCCCAAAGCGAAAGCTACAAACATTTTCGGTATATCAAAAAATGTACATTATTCGACCGAGCAGGATATTAAGCTATCTAATTTGGCGATATTAATTTTTGGTTATCAATTTTACTCCTAATTAACCCATATTCAGTCAGTTTTCAAAAACTTCCGAACTTAAACTACAACGCATATGTCTATTTTCCAACCATTTCAGTCCTACTACCGTGTTTGCTACCTGAGTGCATTTGTCTCTGGAGAAGAAAACAGAGTGGTGGAATTGCCTCAGAAGTTCCTCAACAATCACTGTTTGGCATACAATGCCAAAGAAGACATGATTGGATTCTCGGAAGTGAAGCAAAAGAAACTTGACATCTGAACTGTATGCTCTAAACTGTACGCTATCCGAAATTGAGAAATTGAATGAATAATAAAACAATTTGTGAATGCATTAGTTAAAAGTACATTGAGGATATTACGCTTAATTCGGATATCAACGCATCAAAATTATACTCTGTGCTTTGTCTCGGTTTTTTTTATTCGCCTCTATTTAATGCGGGTCCCGATTTAACGCGGATTTTGACCGGTTTTACTGGTAAAAATGGAAAATTTGTCTCTATTTAACTCGTACTTTGAAAAATTTTTTGACGTGGTCGAAACAGGCTTCCAAAGATTCAATATGTATGGTAAAAGCTGAAAAGTAGAGATCCCTAATTCAAAGGCTCCGTTATCCATGAAATTTGTTGGTTACAAGTAGGATATCTTTTGCATATAGGAGATCTCAGATAGTAGTAGTTTTTAAGCTATTAACATCACTCGGGTCGCTTCAAAACTGAAGAAATATAAAGCCCTCAAAAATTGACTTTTTTTGCGCCACCCTGTATTATCTTTTCACCCAGGAAGTGCGCCAAATTATTTCAGATGTTTATTTTTTTGCTCTTGAGCCTAGACTTAGGCTTTGGGCATTGTCTCAAATCATATCTGACGTTTCGGCCGTCAGATCGGGCCAAGTGAGATACCGTTGAGAAGCTCTTGGCCTGTAGGTCACCGAAATACACCAGATCGGAAATTTGAAAATTTAAATTCGCACCAAAACGGAAAAGAAAGGATTTTTAAGGATTTGGGACATATAATGTGGTGCTTTTTATGTTCTTATTGACAAACAACCCTTACTTTAGGCTGAAAAACCCTACTTTAGGCTAACAAACTCTGACTTTTGACAAACAACCCTTACTTTAGCTTAACAAATGTGCTTACTTAGCCTTATGCATACTGATTCAAGCTTGATCGGCGCCGCTTTATAGCAGTAAAGTATACAAAACCCGTTTTTGGGAGGTTTTACGCCGTAAATAGGGGTCTTTATTTAATGCGAATTTTGCCCACGTTAAATATCTCGACTGTATTGTAAATATATAATAATAATATAAAACGAGTTTGGGGAAAGGAACAATATTCAATGTCTTAAACAAGTCAAACAATCAAAACAATGTAAACTAGCTTCAGGCACCCCCTACGGGAGCCTGATTGAAAATATATATTTTGTCGTAAAACAATTTATGTATCAAGCGGGTGTATCAGTATGCCTTCGCTTAAGCTAAAGCACTCCCGGGTGTATCAGTAATACTGATACACCCGGGAGTGCTTTAGGATTAAGCGAGGGCATACTGATTCAGTATCTACACCTATATATACTATAAGTTCCCTCACATTCCAAGAGGAAGATCGTGCGCTGCGCGCGCGACCACAAGACTCGCTCGCCACATTTTGAGCTATCGCTTGCCCGAAAATAATTAAAAAATATAATAAAAATTTTCACTCTCTCTAAACAATTTCATCATACATTTCATTGTTTTCTCTAATAGTCAGCAAAAATGCTGGACTTTAATTCTTTCAACCAAATACTCTTCAAAATCCAAATGTCTTGTCACGAAATAAAGCTCTTTCAAAATCCTGCTCCATACTTCCAAAATTTATTGTAGTGATACACTCTCTTATACAAAAAGTTCAATTGGGATCTCTCTGAGGATGCCTAAACCCTTTTGGACTATCTTTTGCAATAGAATTTCATTGTCAGAGATTATAGGCGAAACAATGAATTCACATTTTCACTCATTTTCAATATACTTTGCTCACATTATTTACTGTTTAACCTGCCCATCTAACTTCGGTTATGTTGGGGTGGTTTAACCGTTTCCTTCGGGATTCGGTCCGCAAGATTCACTTCGGTGATGAAGCGTTATACCATATAAACTTGTCACGCCGTCCTAGACGGTTTTATTCAAATTGTCATTCCTCCTTAACCGGATGGATTGATAATTTTCACTAACTTTATCCGCCAAAATATCTACAACAAATTTACTATTGCGAAAAATAACCAAAAATTAATATTATGTGTGTGCTTCCTATCTATCCGAACTATCATAAATCAATAGTTACATGTAATGGTAAAGCATGCTATATACGGTTAGAAAGTAAAATGAGTGCGTTACATAACGGTATGCAACATTCACGATAACCATTAGTTAAGATTAATAAAAATTGGCTTTAAAAGACGGCGAAAAATTTTCTTACCAAACCAATATATTAGGTTGGTGCGATAGTTTCAAAGCATTTTAAATATACCAGTCAAAATAAAGTGCCAATCAAAAATCTTACAATATAATAAAACAATATAATAAAACTTTTTTTTATATAATAACAGTATAAATATATTCAATACCCTCAATTGTTACTTCTCTCAATATATAACAATATTCGCCAAACAAATTTCAACTCCGCGCGAGATATTTTAATGGCAATTACGACATTTCTGGATGAACCATTTGCTTGAGATTTGTAGAGTATTGAAAGTTGATTTTCAGGATTCCCAAGCGGATGCTTAGCTTGACGAACCAAACTCTCAAGGACTCAGGCCAGGTGGATTTGTATGGTGAAATTTTTTAGGGTAACACGAAATTTCGCCGGGTTTTAAAAATTTCCAGATTTTAGATTTTATTTTTTATTTTATCATTTAATGGTTTAAAGGGATTGATATTTTGAATGAACATTAAGAAAATTAGATTTGGACAAGTGATTTAAAGAAAAGACAAATAGTCATGTTATTTCGACTCTAATCCTAGACAACAAGACTAAAACATGTTATGAGGTCGAGTCATCCTCAGTAGGAATCCTCACAACTTACAATTACCAAATCACCTTAAGGGGAAGTATGGGAGAGAGGAGATATATGAAAATATAATGAAGAAGAAAGCTGACTGACTTGAAATGAGAACGAGTTTGGATTTAGTTTACAAATTTTGAGAAGTAATTTCCTTCCGAGACAAAATTAGGTTTGAAAATTAAAGAATGAAAAGAGATTTTCATTCGTAACATATGTTTATTTCCCTGCATTCTTTAAAAAAATGTTTGTGAGCCTTACAACGTTCAGAAATTATTTTTAGGAAACTACTTCACCATTTTGCCTATGCTCCCGCCCTCAATTCGCTTCCACTTCACAATTCACACCCACTCCCCTAACTCTGTGGATAAAAGTCATATATAAACCAAATTTGAATTGGTGTGCAAACTTTTTGACCAATTTATTTGTGTACTGAAAATTTGCAACAATTGTGTTAAACATATGTTTTTAATCTATAAGCAAATGCTTACTCGCATCGTTCTTTGTCTACTGGCTTATGAACGCTGAAGAAGAGCTGATCGCATTCCTCACAGTACAGTATGATCAGCTTAGTCATCCAAGTGGGTTATTGTGTTCCATGTTCCGAAAAAGGGAGTCCTTCCCCCTCTAGGGAGCCCTTATTAGTAGACGGCACTAATTTATCAGCCCTCGACGGCATCGCCGGCGAGGGTTGCATAATTTCGCGCAAACGATAAAAAGATAAATTTTTATCACATCACCGCAATCACAAGGCGTGCGTTATAATCCCCTACTAGGAATGAGATATGACGCAGGTGTTTCTAAGAGAATAGCAAAGACACACTTCTTAAAAGGACCTTTAAAATTTTTGTTTCAATAAATGCTGCGAGTACAGAAGAATAGTTGTAAATAACAATAATTGCGATCACAGCAGAATCAGACAAATCGGCAAAGGATAGAAAACTGAGCCAAAAACGAGCTTTAGCTAGAAAAGATTAAAAAGAAATACGAATGTTACAGGAAAAAAGATACAGCAACGTAAAATGCTCATTTTCATCGCTGCTGGAAACTAGATACGCCAAAGTATTACAGGGCCCGATTCATATTAATGCCAAGTCTACCAAGCTTGTAAACTTGGCACCAAATTGCCAAGTCTTTTGTCCATATAAAATATATGATGGTACTTCAGCATCGTGACCGGATTGCCATTCAAACTAGAATTGCGCCGGAACACTTGAGCCGCAATTCGCATTTTTCTCAAAATTTTATAAATTAAATGGCCTTTTTGATTCTGACGAGTGCATGCCCGAATTAGGATTCTAAATGCAAATTGCGGATGACGTCATCCGCAATTTGCAATCTTCAAAATTGTCTTAGCACTGATTATTCACTTTCGTGAAAAATCAACGGTATATTTAGAATCCTAATTCGGGCATGCACTCGTCAGAAATAAAAAGGCCAGACCACTCTTACCTAAAACGCAGTGTCCGTGTCACGAGCCCCTGAAATCTGATTCATGTTTTTCGGCTTTTGGACCATTTCTGATGGAACCCCTCTATAGTAAATCGACCCCGATGATCTCGAATCCGGGCTCAGATTAATTCCGAAGTCACGTGAAACCTGAGTGACGTGACTTACGTGAGTCACGTAAAAGGGCAAGTACACACGTCGCCGCTCTGATTTTGACGCATGACACATGAATCGCTTCGTCTCGCCCAGCCAAGACGATTGATACCGATTTCAAGCCCGAACACGGCGAGCACCGGAAGATATGGCTTCCGGAAATCCACACATGAGTCCGCGTCGAGAGCCACGGGTTTTTTGAATTTTTCGTTTATCCGCACAAAGAAAAATGGTTCTGTTTTTGGCGCAAATTTGAATTTTTAGACAAAATTTTCCAGGTTTTGACCAAATTTTTCGAAAATTTTGCAAAATTATTACCATATTGGGCAAAAATTTAGCAAAATTCGGGAAAAATTTAGTAAAAAATTCAAAATTTTTTGGGCGGAATTCAAATTTTATTTTTTATTTTGACAAAATGACAAAAAATATAGGAAATTTCGTTTATCCGCACAACTCTGCAATGGAAGGATTTTTTCCGTACAAAATTCCCACGATATACCGCACACCCGATTAACCGCACTTTCGATATACCGCACAAAATCGCCAGTCCCGATGTGTGCGGTATATCGAGGTATGACTGTATTGCTTTATACTTTGCTCCTTGGGTGCTAAAGCTTCCAACGGCGGATTCCTTCCGACTTTCACCTGTATCTTGCTGACGGCGAACATTTCCTTCCGTTTTCTGCTCACAACTTTGTCAACATTTTGCGCCTATCGCAATGCTATCAAAATGCAAATGTCTTGCCTGATTTTTCACCATTTTGTTGCATTTTCTTTTGCATATAGTGCGATCATCCCTCATGACCTCATTGAGGACCGATGTAGGATTTCGGATGGTAATAGTATTGTCCTTAACTAAAGTGCCCGACAGGAGATCGTATTTCGTGCCGAATACAAATTACGGATTAGGCCGCTATGTGGGGATTTCGTAGCAGGACGCAACTTTTCGAACACGTTTTTCGTGGTCTGAAAAGTTATTTTAAGGCCAAAATTTTTTGCCAACTTTTTAGTTCAAAGTCTTTTTCCTGAATTGAGATATTATACTGTCTAACATAAGTTTAGAGCTAAAGACGGAATATCATATCCTATTCATGCGCATACGATGACTCATTGTGGGGCATACATTCTTTCTTCTTGTTCTTCTTCTTTGGGCGTTCGAGGAAACTAGTCTCCCCAAAAAATTATCGACTATGTTTATACTCTCTAGCTTACTCTTTAGACGGCTTTACATTGGAATGTGCTGCTCTTGCAAGACTTTGTTTGTGACATCGATGAAGTCTTATTTCCCACTGTCTTAAACAGAGTCTCAATTTACCATCGTTACTTCAGATAGAAAATAAACATTTTCTGCGAGTTTTCCATAGAAAAGTGCTCCTATTTTCAGAGAAGGCTATATTTGAGATGGTCGTTTATTCGATACAGGACATTTATTTGTTATACATTTAAGTATACTGTATTCCTTCAAGACATCTACATGTAGAAAACATGTTTTCTTATTTAATTCTTGACATTATTCGTGGATTAATTTGAGTAGTTGAGACGACCGAGACCATCGCATCTTTGGACCTTTTCACTAATATGAACCAGGTATAAGCAGCGGAAAATGCAATATTTGCTGTGATTAGCACGGTCAATATTGGCCCGGTGTTGTTGAATACATCGAATTTGAGCTATAAGATGATTATGATTAGGTTGACCAACATCAGCCTAATTTGTAACGGTCTATTAGGTTGGCTTATTTTACGAAAATGCATTAACCTCGTGCATCGAGAACATTCTAGAACATTCTGCAGACAGCAGAAGTAGTCAGCGTTTTTTTCTCTAGTTAAGCGCCCTATAATCAAGTCCCCACTAGAGAAAGAAAAATTGTGTATAAAAGTGAGAGGGTCCCTATAATAAACCCCTCGAGGAGTATTGAAATAATTAAGGATCCGGAGGCTTAATTAGAGAAAAACGGTATATCAAATGAAGCGAGTGATAATATCTGAAAATAAAATGCGGGCGTAAACGAAAGAAATTCTTAATAAGCAAACACCAACGGCCATATAACGGCATGATGCGTTGACATTTTTGAAATATGAAATTTTTTTGATAAGAGCTGGTAAATAACCCAGAATATTTGCTAACCTAATAAATATGGGCTACACTCTAATATCGACTCAATTTCACTAACCTTCAACAAGACAGTGACCATCACAGAAGGAAGTGCATTGAACGCAATCTCCAAAACAATTGCCATTTTAACGACGCGATTATTCTAAATTTTTCTGTTATGTGTCAAAATTATCACTTAACTAGCCCTTTGCGACTCTGTAAAAATTGCTGTATACATGCAAACCAATATGTTCTAAGTTCTCTCACATATCAAGGGGGAAGGTGGGGCGCCCCCGACCACAGGACTGGCTCGCCACCTGAGTTGGCTCGCAAACTCAGACTCAGTCTGAGTTACCTTAGTCTGAGACTCAGTCTGCAAAGCGCGCGGTCGAATCTGACTGCAGATTCGGATTCCCCGTATCCGAAAACCCCGGGTGCCAAAAATTTGGGTCGGAATCCCGAAAGCATGAATTTTGGAACATTTCTCTGGCACTCTGACCGTGTGTTGGTCAGAGACCATACCCGTTTATTAAAGACCACACCCAATGTGTGGTCTTTAAAATTCGGGACAAAATAATTACGGAGAAAATAAAGTACCAAAGACCAAAACATCCGGCGGAGGGATGCACGGACGTCACTAGCTTAGTATAAGGATCGAAATGTATTTAAAAAATTCAAAATCGGCTTACCACTTTTTCTTTTTTGCTCACTTTGCGGAATGTCCATAGAAAATATGCGCTTATCAACAAATTTATAACTACCGTTAATAGTCGCAGATATCCAACGAATGAGGTTCTCGATGAGACCACACACGATTGTGATTGACAATATCTCACTAAAACTGACAATGTTAGGGTAATTATTTGGGTTTGAGGAAAATAAGTACCGTAAAATACTTACCCCATCTGTCTGATTTATAGACAGCCTCTATTCTTAATCATTGGAAAAACAGCGCTTGCGATATTTCGCAAAGCACGAAGGGAGCGTAATCAATAAAAGGGATACGACGTTTTTTCCATTGTTTGTTAATTCTTTGTTCACAAAAAATATGTCTTATAGATTATCGATTTCGCTGCCTTTGTTCTATTTCCCATTTTCAAGCCTAACGAGATAGAACAGAGGCGCTCTTTTCCAATGATTAAGAATAGAGGAAGATTAGTAGCTATACAGAGGGGAGCAAAATTAGAGAGTTTACGGAAAATGAACAATTCGAAATAGGCTTTCAAGTTTTCGCATTTCAGCTTTGCGTACAGAGTGCAAATTCCAACTCAGTCATACCTTACAAAGACAAAAGTTTTTTTGGCTCACCCCAATTAAGGTATAAAAATTCAGTTGCTCGAGTTGATGAGTGGGACTTCGGGATGTATATTATCACGGTGATCCTTATAGTAAGTTAGTGATGAACGACCGTCGCACGTTTTGATCTTTGATCCCTTATTTTCTCTGTGACTTTTTTGTCCAAAATTTTGACTACAAACTACAAATTTTGTAGTTTGTAGTTTTTCGCGAGTTCAGGTCGAAATTTTTGGCACCCGGAGGTTTTCGACTACGGGGAATCCGAATCTGAGGTCGGATTCCACCGCGCGCGCGTGCAGGCGCGCGCGCAGCGCGCGCGCGAGGCGTTGTTCCCGTTTTTGCGCGCGGGACATGATATATAGGTAATTTTTCGCCCTGAGTACGAATCTGCAGTCAGATTCGACCGCGCCTGCGTGCAGGCGCGCGCGCGGGGGGAATTTTGGGAAGGGCCATTCTTACCAGGGCGTTTTCTCTGTGACTTTTTTGTCCAAAATTTAGGGAAGGGCCATTCTTACCAGGGCGTTTTCTCTGTGACTTTTTTGTCCAAAATTTAGGGAAGGGCCATTCTTACCAGGGCGTTTTCTCTGTGACTTTTTTGTCCAAAATTTAGCCAACCTCAGACTGAGCCAAACTCAGACTGACAAGGAACACTCACCTGGTGCAACGCTCACCTGGGGAAACGAGATGGATAGGAATTTACCCCACCATGTGGGCATACTAACCGTACCAAGCTTTTTTCCGATTACGACTCGAAAAAAAGTTAGTCTGATACAGAAAATTGGATTTTTACCAGGAAAATGCGAGAAAATCCGACTTCAGAGGCCGTTTTCGGGTGTTTTTGTCTATGGAAGTAGCAAAAATAACGTCATATTCGTGTTCCATGTAATTTTTTGGGATCTCCTTCCATGGTTAAAAGATGCTAAGACTTAAGCACAAGCTTTACCGATACAGCATACGATACGATAGATCTCTACTTCTGTGTGGTAGTCTTATGTAAACTTACATTTGTCTTTGTCAATGGGTAATACCATAAGATAGTCGGCTATTGGATAAATTGAGAAGCCGAGCAAGAAGATAACAGTTACTCTAAGGAACCATTTTTCCAGATTTTTGTTCATGTACTGGTGGAAAAACCGAAGAGCGAGAAGGCGGTCGAGTGACAATAATAAAACCGATAAAGACCTCAAGTCGTAGTAGATGCTAACGGAAATGCCAGTCCAATACAAAACATACGGATCATAGTTTTCCTGGTTTGCTGAAAATGGCTTAGGTGGTAACAGATCAAAGATCAGAAAATGTATAGTTCAATAATCTTCCCTAATTTAAGTAAGTTTTCAAAAACAAATACAAAACGTCGGAGCCAATATCATAATTTTGATGTCATACCAGGGGCGCAACTAGGGGGATTTGGGAAAATTGGACAAACAAATGGATATCGCCGAACGGAATTGATCTTCTCCTGGGGGACTTACTCAAGAGGAAATAAGGTAAGTCCCATTCCAATTTGTTTGGCAAATTTTCATATTTTCGCTTTAAAACGGTATAGTTTAACCTTACCTGGGTTCCATTTGACCACAACATAGGTATGATACGGCATATCGGAAACGGCACAGATCAAATGAGTCCAAAAAAAGATTAGCAGCGACCGGGCCATACTGCTTGTTTTTAATTTATTTCTTTTGAAATAGTAACAATAGAGTATGTGTGTGTAAAACGAAATTGCAACAATATGAAAGAAGAGTATAACAGCGTTGTCGGCAAAGGTGAAATACGTCAGCTGAGGTGGTGGCACCTTGGTATTGAGGGAAGGCTGCGTCGTTGACATTACTTCAAAAAATGATACATTAAGTTTTTAAGGATTCACATACAAATTGCAAAGTCCGGGTATTCGCACCTTTGAAACATTAAGCACTGGTAACCGAAAATTTAGGTACATGTTAGCTAAAAACGAGAGTTATGCTCAGCGGCTTCGCTGCTAACAAAAAAAAGTTTTCAAAAACATGCATTTTTGCACTTTTTGGACAAAAAGGCCACTTTTTGAGAATGCCGCTCCCCAATTTTGCAAAAGCCGTGACCTACAGCCATGGTGGGGAAATTCGGTAAATTCAAAGGAAGGCTTTGCCGAAGCTAGCCGAAATTTATTGCAGGCAAATCCGGTTGGGACTACCGATTATTTGAAATTTTTAGAAAAAATTGAAAAGGTAGGCTTACGTTTCAGCGATGGCGTTCGTTCTTATATCTTCTATGCGGGCAGAATCAATCATAAGTTGGAGTGCTGCCAGAGAAAGAAA